>LBNU01014855.1:75235-103806 GCA_014162995.1 Artemisia annua | reverse complement strand
ATACATTACGTGACTTCGTCTCTCATTACGACGTAACCTTGATATATGTAGTCCCCATCGCCCGGGTGATGATACCTCAATCGCTCCACACTTGCGGTCACCTCACCCCCTCTCTTACTAACCAAGCTAACCATCCCATTCTCACATAGGTTTTTTATTGTAAATGGTCCGTAACACCAAGGACTCGGTTCGTCGGTGGATGCCTTTGTTTCTAAATGCCTTAGGAGCACTAAGTCTCCTTCCGTGAATCCAGTGTTGTTATTGATGTGCTCCTCCTTTCCCACAAAATTCTCTTCATCATTCCTACATTCTTCTAACTCACTTTCATTATAATTCTTAATCCTTGCCTCCCATGCAAGGATCTTTTCCTTAACATTACCTTTGAGTGCACCGGGGTCCGCCTCCGCCTTCATCCGTAGATTAGCTTCTCTTATATATCGTGGGATCGTCGGGAAGCTTATTGTTTTCTTCCCCTTTTTGATTCGGATAGTATTGCTCTCGTAATCGATTTGTGCCCTTGTGGTCGCAAGGAATGGTGATCCAAAGATTATTGGCATATTTGCCTCACTTCTCTCAACGATCATGAAATCGACCGGATACATGAATCCGGAAACGTTAACTAACACATCTTCCGCAATTCCTAATGGGTACTCATACGAATTTTTTGCAAAGGAAAGTTTGGCACGAGTGATTGAGGGCTGTTCATTGGTTAGTTGAGCATATACGGACAATGGCATCAAATTTACATCGGAACCTTGGTCAGCTACCGCATCTAGGAATTTGAGTTTTCCAATGCGGCATGGTACTTCAAATACCCCGTGAAACTCTTGCTTTGCGACTAATTTTTGTCTTATGAGGCTTTCATACAGCTGACCTCCGGGTAGAGTGTCGGATTCGTTGTTTGGTTTTGTCTCATCTGACTCCTTATGGGGGAGATGGGTACGTCGATAATTCTTCACCCAATCGGTTATGGTTTCCTTATTTATCTCGTGCTTTAGGTAATGCCTCACTTGTTGTGACTCTGGTGTTTCCACTTTTTGGCGCTCATCGGAGGGCGCCTCCTTTTCGTCCCCGGAATTGCATTTGCGGTCATTGGTGTCTTCTTTGTCGAGTGAGATGAGGTCGATCTTGTTGACCTCCACAGTTACCATTCTTCCCGTATTTTCGCCTTCGCTCCCTCGGATGACGGAAATGGTATTTACCATTCTATTGCTGGGAGTTTCAGCTTTCTTCCGCATCAATACCTTGTTCGGAGCTTTTGTCTCTGTGTACTCTCTCAAAAGTCCCATCATTTCCGTCATCTTCTCATCTACCCTTTCTTTTTGCTTGTACATGGCCTCCTCAAACGTAGCCAATCGTTCGGAGTGTTTTGACATGTATTCTCTCATTTGAGTTTCGAATGTTGGGCTGAGCTCTTGAGGTGGTGAGCTGGGGCGAGTATACCTATGGAAGGGTTTAGTGTCTTCCCTAAGGGGCGATTCGGATAATGGTGTATGCCTAATGCACGAAACAGAGTTGACAGTTGCTCTTTGTGGGCTCAAGTGTCTTCTTCGTTTCTCCATAAGGTATTCAACCCTTCTCTCAAGCTCACTAATGTTTCCCTCGGTGATTTGGTTGGCTTTGTCAGGTGATGAGTATGTGCTTACTGCCGCGTGCACCTCGTGGGAAATTTGCCACAATTCGTCATCGTCGGATGCGAGCTCCTCAATGATTTCCCATGACTCTTCGGCGCTCCTATCACGCAATCTGCCCCCGGCTGCTTGATCGATGGCACGCTTGGTGTGGTAGTCAACATGGTCATAGAAGATTTGAATTTGAAGCCAGAGGTTGATGCCATGATGAGGGACTCTTTGGAGTAAGTCTTTGAATCGAATCCACGCTCCGTAGAGAGTTTCGCCTCGACGTTGCTCAAACATCAAGATATCCTTTCTTAGCTTGGTAGTTCTCCCCGGTGGGAAAAATTGAGCAAGGAAACGAGTTGTGAGATCATCCCAAGAGGTGATGGATCCTGCGGGAAGTCGCTCAAGCCATTGACTAGCTTGGTCCCGTAGAGAGAATTGGAAGAGACGCAATCGGGTCGTCTCTCGAGTGGCAACATCAAGGTCTATGGAATCTACGATTTTGAGGAAATCCTTGAGATGTTGATTTGGATCTTCGGAACGAAGTCCATGGAATGCGCATCCGCTTTGCACCAACCGGATGGTGTCGGATCGCAAGGGAGTGACATTGGCTCCTTGAGTGAGCTCAATGGTGTTGCGATAGCCAAGGTGGCTAGGTCGGGAATACTCTCCTAAGGTACGGGGTCTAGGAGGTTGGTTTGGTTGTGGTGGGTGGTTTGGTTGAAGTGGGTTGTTGGGATCAAGGATGTTACCACCTTCCATGATGGCGGATGGTAAAGGTTACGAACAAAAACACGAAGAAATAAGATAGACTAAAGAAATCCTAGAAAAATAAAATAAAAATCTCACTAGAAAGGAATCTAGCGAGTAGACCTAATAAAATAAAAATTCTACCTAAACAATAACTATTCCCCGGCAGCGGCGCCAAAAACTTGATGCGTGGTTTTGTGACCTTACAACAGGTTTTACCTCTCGAGGGATCTCAAGAGGCTTACAACCCCACCAGGCAGTGTACCTGACCGATGTAGTATAGGATAGTGGTAAGTACGGGGGATTGATCGTTCTCTCACAGGGAATAGTGTTCGTTAGGATAGAAAAACTACTCTAATAGGTCTAAGGGTGGAAGGAAGATTCTTTTTGTATTTTTATATTTTTTTGAAAGCAAGTAAAATCTCGGTTTTGGAAGAAGGGCGGAATTAGTTGCTAGTCAACTAACCCAAGTTTACTACTTATGCAAATTAAAATAAAATAAATATCTAAACTATTGTGGTTGTGAAAACAATATGGAGAAAATTGTGTTTACTTAGATTTCATTACTCCCTAACTATCTTTTACCGGTTAATTGATATGTGTGTTACTTGTGTGGATGAAGGGTGTATTCCTAATAACTCATGGAGTGGCATACATATCTCTCCAATTCTATGAGCTCTTATCTCGCCCTATGCCATGCACGGCACAACCATAGGGGTTGTAAACAGTGGCTCATGCGTTAAATACTACCTTAATAGCCTAGTATGCCTTGGCTACATGTTTCCCAAGACGTTCAAGCACGTTACCATAAAGGAGGTTGGCCAGTTTTCTTGAGCCTAACATTGATGGAACAATCATCCCAACAAACAACAACACACACCAATCAACCAATAATTAATAGTTAGGTTTCATTAGATCTAAGCAAACACTAGAGAATTTAGCTACACATGTTAATTAAAAGACAAGCAAAAGAGATAATCAACCAACACATAGACATATTGATTGAATTAAAGTGAAGACTTATCTTTAATTAAGCATGAGGGTTCCAAGGGTTGGAAACCCTAAAAAGTACAGAAAATTCGTCTAGGGTTTGGTGCCAAAAGTTCTCCACAAAGTTCCATACTTAATGAATGAAAAATAGAAAACTATATATAGATTTTACACTCTGACGGCGTCAGGTTATAGAGGCTGACGCCGTCAGCTCGCCGCCATTAGGTTTCTCAGATGGCCTAGATCCACTTCTTACGCCGTCACTCTCTATTTCCTTCTGGGCCGTCACTCTTTAAATTATAACCTGACGGCCTACACCATATAACACCTGACGGCGTCAGGTGCAAATCTCCAAATTCTTTCTGGCCCGTCATTTGAAAATTGGTTTTCACTCTTTTGTCAATGCTTGCTGACGGTGTCACCTTGTCACTCTGACGCCGTCAGGTAGTAATTCCTGCTTCTTTTGAGACTTTGTCGTTTTCTTCACTTTTATGCTCCAAAAACGTCCAAATATGCATGTTTTCCAGAATTCCTCTCAAAAGTACCTAAAATGACAAAAGGAACGATTTAGTGCAATATTTGATCACATTTATACGAATTAGGGCTTAAATGACCCCCTAAAAGCGTAACACTTTTCGTCTCATCAGACACTTCTACTCAAAGATGACTTGAAGCTACTTATTTGGATGAGGAACACGAAGCAATGCCAAAGATCATCCTACACATCAAGCAAGTCATCTTGAGTCCGCTGCTGAAAGTACAAAGTTCATTTCACTGAAGAATCAACAACTGCGAGCTACAAAGATATCTACAAAGATCACAATGCTAGAATTCAAGATTTAATTTCTTGGGTGACCTCCCTTAGGGGGAGATTGTTAGGAATATGTTTTTTCTTATAGAAGATTCGGTCACCCCAAGTATGTTAAAGCATTGTATAGCTCGTAGTATTTTATATAGTAGTTAATACGTAGTTTAGTTCAGTTAATATTCGCAGTGTCGGGTTGGGTCTTTTACCCTCTGTCAGCCCGCTCCACAGCCTAGTAGAGGCATTCATCCATCATGTACTATAAATAGCCCTTCCCACACAAGGGAAGGGTTGGACCTTTCACTAGTTAATACATTCTCTCTTTTCTTTCTCTCTCTAAAGGCTCCCACTTTCTCTCTCTAGTTAATCTCTAGATTTCTTATACTATTCGATCCATTAACCTCAAGAACCACACGAGTTATGATTATGTGTATCCTACACATCACTTAGCTCACATTCATTACATCACATAAGCCTATCTATGGCCACTTGATACTTAGCACATAATCTCTATAACATACATAACACAAACATGTTAGTAGTCCATATAATACCATGCCATCATCATTTTACTTACCTTGATCATCCAAGCTAAGCTACAAGCCAATATCACTGTCATCAACATCATCATCATCATCATCCACACTAGCATCCTAAGGCCTAATCATCCTTCATCATCATATACATAAACACTTAAAACATAAACAAATAACTATGACCATGATTCATATAGTCATTTGGCTTACCTTAACAACCTCCAATCATCATATAATCATATATGGATTATATGATGATCAAACCTATAAACTTATTAACTTTAAACCATAATACTTATCTCATAATCACTATAACCTTATTAATTAGCTTAAAACATATCTTTACCCAATTTTCCAAATTAGGGTACATAAACCCTAATCCTTAATTCACTAATTAAACTCAAAATATGATTACTTACTTGTAGGAGATTGTTGTTAATACTTAACCCTTGGATTACACTCTCCATGATTCACCAAGATTCATCAAAGCTCATGATTTCCCTCTTCTTTTTCTTGTAAAACCGTCCTAGCAAAACACCCTAGACCACTTGAGAAAGTCCCAGAAACTTATGGAATTTACTTCCATATAAGCTAGTACCACTTTGGGCTAATGGCAAGAATGACCCCTCAAGTCTCTTTTCTTTTACTTATGACACATAATACTTCTAAAACCACATTACGAAATACTATGACTATCGGGCTTGACTATCCAATCACGTAAAGCCTTAGCTAATTCCATCTAGGGTGGGGCCTATTTGTATTCCGGGAAACGGGTCTAACATCATGCATGTAAGAGTAAGTTCAGGAAGAGAAAGTTTCTTCCATACTGAATGAGGCATCAGGTTGATGCTTGCACCAAGATCGGCCAAGGCATAGCATTCAACCATTCCCAGAAAAATACAAGGTATGAGAAATTTTCCACGATCTCCAAGCTTTTCAGGAAGCTTCTTTAATAGAACTGCTGAGCAGTTCTCGTTCAGTGGAGTTTTTGTCATTTCAAACAGTTTTTCCTTGTTGCTTAACAAGTGTTTGATTGTTGATGCAAATTTGGGCATCAGAATGATAGCATCTGCAAAGCTTATGTCAAAATGCAAATCTTGAAAGATTTGAAAGAATTTGTCCATTTGGTGACTAGCCTTTTCGCGGAGCTTTTGCTCATTTAAACGTGATGGGTAAGGAATAGAAGGTTTGGATTTAGGGGTTTCAACTGGGATTTCATGAGGTTCAAAGACAACTCGTGGTTTGGATTTGGGTTTCGGGACAACTTGAGGGTGGACGTCGTCGGTACCTCCGTTATTAGTAGGAAGTACCTTGTCCTTAGTAGCCTCAGGTTCACTTTCCACTACCTTGGGAGGAGAAGAAGAAGAGGTAGTAGGAATCGTGGGTCCATCATATGAAACACCACTTCGGGTTATGATCGCCTTTGCATCGCCCCTCGGATTAGCGACCGTGTTGCTAGGTAAAGTACCTGAGCCCGAGGGTCGATCATTTAAAGACTTCTTCAGTTCAGTGATTTGACTGACCAACAACCTGTTTGTCTCTTCTTGAGTTTTCATGAATTGCTTCAACAACTCATCAGATGATGGTGGTTGAGCTGGGAGAATGGCTTGAATTTGGTTAGGGGAATTTTGGACTCGGTTATTTTGGTTATTACCTTGATGTTGAAAATTTCCCTGATTTGGATTACCATTTCCCTGAAAATGATTCCCCTGGTTGAAATTGTTCTTGTTAAAGTTTCCTTGGTTTTGGAAACCTTGGTTTTGTCCTGGACTGAAATTCCCTTGGTTTTGATAACCTTGGTTCATTCGAGGTTGATTTTGGTTACGGTTTTGCAAATTCTGGTTTTGGTTGAAACCGGGTGGTCCNTGATTCCCCTGGTTGAAATTGTTCTTGTTAAAGTTTCCTTGGTTTTGGAAACCTTGGTTTTGTCCTGGACTGAAATTCCCTTGGTTTTGATAACCTTGGTTCATTCGAGGTTGATTTTGGTTACGGTTTTGCAAATTCTGGTTTTGGTTGAAACCGGGTGGTCCTAGGTAGTTGTTAGCACGGTAACTTGGTTCCATTTGAGGACGATACTGATTACCTCCCTGATTTGAAGTACCGGCTATAACATTAGCTTCAAAAGGACTACCATCGGTGGTAGTACAATTGTAGTATGCATGAGGGCCACCACAAGTAACACAGACTTCCACTTTCTTCACTTCAGCATATGAAGGAGTTTGTGTGAAAGTGACTTTCTTTTGGTTTGAGAGAACCAAAGCTTGAATAGCATCAGTGAGTTTGTCAATCTTAGCATCGGTGCTAGAAGGACTCACGGTAGATGAAGTAGAAGGACCAGCACTCACTTGGGAATTATATGGCTTAGTTCGTGCAGTGTGGACCTTAGACTTATTTTCAATGATAGCTAAAGCTTCTTTTGTGGTTTTACTCAAAAAATTATCTCCAGCGGAGGCATTGAGAGAATCTTGGTCAGATTGGCTCACACCATTATAGAAAGTGTCGATTTCCATCAACTTGGTGAAACCATAATGAGGACATTTGCGAAGCAATTCCTTGAAACGATCCCATACGTCACTAAACGATTCATCAAATCTCTGTGTGAATTTGATGATTTCAATTTTTTAGACTTGTGGTTCTAGACGGGGGAAAGAATTCATTCACAAATTTGGTAACTAAATCTTCCCATGTTTCAATTGAATGAGGGGTTGTTTTTCCAGCCAAATCCGGGTCTGACCCCTCGAGGGAAAATGGGAAAAGAAGAAGTTTGATTGCTTCAGAAGGGACATTCTTGTATTTGATGGTAGATGTGATCTTGTTAAACCATCGAATGTGAGCGTGAGGATCATCCCTCTCAAAACCATAAAATTGACTTGAGGTTACAAGATTCAGTAACCCGGTTTTGAGCTCAAAATTATCAGCCACGATGGCTGGAACAACAATGGCATCTCCATAACCCTCAATGGGAGCTTGGAGAAGCTCATTCATAGGACGGTCTTCTGCCATGATAACAGGAGTTTTGGGGACAGTACGTATCTCAGATACGACTGTTGGGGCAAAATGTCTACGGCGTCTTCAAGGAATTTTGACAAGCTCACGGAAAGGGCTTGTTGACCTAGAAGAACGAGTGCGCATGCACTAAAGACAACTCTAAGAATCCTTAGAGTGATGGGAATTATGTGAAAGGAAAGGAAAATCTTTTTGGATTTTTGATTGTTTATGAAAACTGAGACACGATATTTTTGGTAATCGATCCGTCAAACGAATTAACTTCACGATTAGTTTTGGTTTTTATATGAAAATATGAAAATATGAACAAGGATGGTAAATATACAATGTATATTCAGAATCACTAATTTGCAAATTCGTTGTACGCAGCACACTTCCCCGGCAGCGACGCAAAAATTTGATTGGTCCCAAACAGTCAAACAAAGTCAACCACGGATGTGGTCAATATGGTCAAACAGCTTAGACCAACTAACCAATGAGTGTAGTGTTTCCCCCGGTCGTTAAATCCCAACGAGGTGTGAAATTGTAAATCAACGAATCTGTGACCGGGTGAGATGGAACAGAAAAAAGGATTTGAATGATTATACTAAAGGAATATGAGTGAAAATAACTTAAACAAGCTATTTCAACAAATATGTGAAATAAGATATCCTAAAAACGTATAAAAACTTAAAAACGTACGTTTCAGTTTAAATAAATGTGAACGTAGCAAATAAAACGTGAATTCTGTCCAATATAAATCCCACGGATGTGAAAATTATATTTTTGGAATCCCAATGATAAAAGAAAATTTTTGGAAAAAGAAAATCATTTTTTAGACTATTATATTATTTATTACTAATTAATAACTATTTTTAATTATTTAAATATACTAAAATGTAATTTAATATTAATTTAAGCTAGAAAAATAAAAACTTAATTTTGAAAATTCTAAAATAACCTAAAATTAATTTTAAAACTGAAACTATATTTTTTTGGCTTTTTATTTATTTATTATTAATTAATTACTTTTTAAACTAATTTAAATTATTATAAATACTAAATGAACAGTGAAAAATATAAAACTTTTTCTAAAAATACTACAAGGTGACAGGAAACTATGAAAAATATAAAAATGACAAGTGCTTAATGAAAAAGCAGAAAAATAAGCCAAATGGCTTAAATAGAAGCTATCACTATTTTTAAAACGTAATTTTCTTGTTTTGCTTTTTAAAAAACTATTTATCAGCTAAAAATACGAAACTTTAATGAAGGCAACTTGTTTAGAACTTAAAAATAAGCTCTTTTGGAGCTTATGAGCTCAACAGATAAGCATAATAAGCTCAAAAGGATTTTTGAGCTTGAAAAAGTTATCAAAGAAGCTACACAGCTGGAACCAAAGATATTTTAAGCTACAAATAAGTTAGATATACTATAAATAAGCTGAAATGACAAGAAAAAGGCACTGAATAAGCTAAAAACAAGAAATAAGCAAATCCAAATCCACTCCCAACCAAACAGTCCTGCAGGCTAAAAATAGCTTATCAAATAAGCTCTGAAGCCTGAAATAAGCTTGGAACCAACAAGTTGAGGTACTGAGCTTTTCAAAAAGCCCAAGCTCTTAAAGTGGGAACCACTAATAAGCTTATGAGGAGCTTATGAAAATGACTCAAACACACTGATGAGTCAGTGTGTTTAGTGAGATGGAACAATTTGCAAGGTACTATTTAGCTTATCTAATAAGCTTGAAAATACAAAACAAGCCCCGAACCTTTTAGTTTGGTGTATGAGCTTTCCAAAAAGCTAAATTACACAAGCTATGGTCCACTGGTAAGCTCAATAAGAGCTTATGAACTTGGCTTACTTACACTGATGATTCAGTGTAAGTAGTTAAGTGGTGATGACTTGATGGATCAAATTAAGTAGGCAAATAAGCATGAAAAAGAACAATAAGCATATGCATAAGTAACTGGCCAGAAGGGCTTCTGAAAACAACAAATATCTCAGGATAAGATGCACTAATGAGCTTATAAGGAACTTATGAAAACAAGCTTATAAACCAAACTCCCCTGGTGCAGGGGAGATTTTATGCAAACAGGCTAAAAGAAGCCCTCAAATAAGCAGTAAAAAAATCTAAAAATTAAAGTAAAATATGTATCATAGAGCTGAGCTTCCAAACTATATTTTCCCAAAGATTCAGACCAGATGGTTAAGAAATGAAAGCATGAAACTTCCTACCAAAATCGCAAAACTGACAAGCTATGCAATTTTTGACTTTTTAGATTATGAACTTGTTTGACTTTATTGAACTTTGATTGGTTCTAAGTTACTAAATATGATATATTAAGCTACTTAGCGACTGATTCAAGCTACTTAAACAACTAATGAACTGATTTGATGAGATTATGAACTAGAAATCCTAACAGTGCTTGAGATAATGAGATTAAACTTGGATTTTGACTTTTAACCAAAAGAGCACTGGATTTTATGCTTTGACTGAACTAATATGACCTAAAGTGAGTTGTTACAACAGAGAATGACAACAAAAACAACCTGGATCACATAAAGACCAGCAAATCCAAACATACCTTTATAAAGACTGATTTTTGACTTTCAAAGCATAACACTGATTTAATCCTTAACACTGATTCCTAAGGTTATAATATGAAGTGATAAACTTATTTAAGGATTATAACACCAATCTTAACATCATAATCCCAAGAATACATATCATGCAGTTTTGGCAGTGAAAATGATATTTAGAGCAACTATGGATTTTAATGAACAAGCAAGATATTTTAAGCAATGACTTAACTCAGATACACTAAACAAGCATATAAAACCAAAGATAAGCAGATAATGAGCACTTGTACAGTAAAAGGCAAAAATTGGAATTTAGGCTTACAAATTGCATCCAGGCCAATAACCAAGAACCAGGACCAAAGAACACTCCTATTAGCTTCCCAATAAGCTACTAACCCAAGGGCAATCCAATATAAACCCTGCTCCAGCTTTCTTTCACCATTTCTTCTGATTTTTTTATTTTTGAGCTATTTTTCTTGATTTTTTTTTAGTATTTTTGAATTTCTAGGTTAAACTGAATTAAATTCTTATATAAGCTTTTGGAACCTCTATAATGAACTTATAGAAGCTTTTAGAACTCTAAACAACCACTGTTAACAACATTGATGCAATTTGAGATTTTCAATGAAATTTAACTTAAACTGAATTGAGATTAAAAACAGAAATTGATTATTGAAAAGACTTTCAAATATACTGAGAATACTTAGTCCATTAATTTTAAACTGAGAATTACAATGAAAAATGGAAAAATACACTAGTCGACATAAACATAAACTAAATAATCTACATATTTGTCATCACTGCCTCTCCTTCTCTATATAAAGATATTTGAGACTCTCCACTTGCTTCTAAATCTATCCCACCACTTCTGAGCCGTTTGATCACTGCAAATGATCCTAGCCATCAAATTAACCTTTTTGGCGCCAAAAGTCCATAAGTGGGTATGGAGCAGTTTTGAAGCAATTAAAGAATTTTGTTATGTTGTGTTGGTGGAGGGGATGAGTTGGAGTGTAGAGTAGCCAGGTGGGAGGACAGGTGGTGGTGGACAGGTGGCAAAGCCACCTGGTTTTGCGTTTGCAGTGTGGGAGGGAAGGGGGTAAACAATGATGGTGGTTTGGGAGTTTGAATGGGGTCAAACCCAGTTAAATATATAACGGGGTGGGTTTGTTTTGGGCCTTAGGGAGTGGGCTTGGCAAAAAGGGTTGGGATGTTGGGTTTTTTTTATTTGGGTTATATAGTAAATAAGGGTCTGTTTGTTTTACATAAACATAAGGACGAATTATGTAACTTGCTAAAAATTAAGGGGCATGAGATGCAACTTTCCCGAAGTTAGCATGAGGACCAAACTTGCCAAGTTTCAAATTCTTTGATGTATAATTTCCAAATTTAAACACTCGGGGACCATATTTGCCAATTTTGAAACTTGAGGGGCCTTTCTTGCCAATTGGTGAAATTTGCAATCCAAGGGTAGAAATTGTCATTCCTTGATTCGTAGGGGACTGTTGTTGACTTTTCTTCCAAATAAATCTTCCAGGGACCATTTCTAACAATTCTTGAAAGTTGAGGGACTGATTCTGCCAATTATGTAAACTTTGCTCGTTTTTCATCTGTTTTCAATCCTTTTGTACCTGAAACATATAAAAACACAATCCAAGGATATTTGCAGTATTATATGACATATCTGTGTGTTTTCAGCTGTTTTTACAGTTTAAATGGGTATAAAATGCTAAGTATTTAGACACTCATCAGCGATGTGCCGAACCATCGCACCTCGTGTTTTCGCTCTTAGCGGGATATGATAGAAACCTTCTCTCCTGTAGCAGACATTAGAGCTATTAGGATTCTTATAGCCATAGTTGCGTACTATGACTATGAGATTTAACAAATGGATGTCAAAACTGACTTCTTGAATGGTCGCCCGAATGGTCGCCTAGAAGAAGTTATCTTTATGGTACAACCTGAAGGATTAGTCAATCCAAAACATCCAAAGCGTGTATGCAAGCTTAAACGGTCCATTTATGGATTAAAGCAAACATCAAGGCAATGAAATAAGAGATTTGATGAGGAAATCAAGAAATTTGATTTCTCTCAAAATCTTGATGAGCCATGTATATACCAAAACGCTAGTGGGAGTAATTTTACTTTCCTTATCTTATATATTGATGACATATTGATCATGGGAAATCACATTCCAAATTTTGCAAGGATTAATATCCTACCTTGGAAAGTGCTTTGCTATGAAAGATATGGGAGAGGCAACTTATATCCTTGGAATCAAGATCTACAAAGATAGATCTAGACGGTTAATTAACTCAGTTAAAGTGCTTATATTGATAAGATCTTAAAGAGATTTAGAATGGAAAATTCCAAGAAAGGAAATATCCCAATGCAAGAAAGACTTGACTTGAATAGTACACAATGTGCTTCCACACATGCTGAGGTAGAGCGTATGCGGAGAGTTATTTATGCTTCAGTTGTAGGATCTATCATGTATGCGGTAAGATGCACTAGACCTGATGTGGCGTTTGCCCAAAACCTTACAAGCCGGTTTCAACAGAATCCAGGTGAAAGTTACTGGATTGTTGTGAAAAATATTCTCAAGTATCTTAGAGCTACTATAGATATGTTCCTTGTTTATGGTGTGAATCCTGAGGTAGAGCTTAAAGTTAAAGGTTACAACGACGCTAGATATCAAACTGATAAAGACGATACAAAGTCTCAGATAGGATACATCTTTGTTATCAATGAAGGCACAATGGATTGGAAGAGTAACAAGCAGACCACTACTGCAATGTCTGCAACAGAAGCTGAGTACATAGCTGATTCAGAAGCTGCGATGGAAGTTGTCTGGATTAGGAAATTCGTTTCAGGGCTGGGTGTTGTTCTATCAAACGAACTACCTATGGAGATGTATTGCGACAATTTTGGAGCAATCATTATCGCCAATGAACTTGGAGTTATGAAAGGTGCCAGAAACTATCCTAGAAGATATCACTATGTTCAAGAACAAATAGAAATTGGTGAAGCATTCTACTCAAAGTTCACACAAATGACAACCTAGCTTATCCTTTTACGAAGGCTTTGCCTAAGGGCAAGCTTACTCAACATGATGAGAGCATTGTACTTCGTTTAGCTAATAGCCTCATGTAAATCTGTGTTTAGTATTTGGATAAGGGATGTAAAACGATTATTATTTTTATAATGAATTAAAGTATTTGGTATGGTTATTTTCATTTAATAATAAGTTGTATCATATATTTGCATTTTTAAATCCATGAATGATTTATATTGTTCTAAACTGTCCATTGTTAATTAACTGTATGGGAATATACTGTATGGGAGTATAAGTTGAATTAAGACAAATATGAGTGATTGGTAATAATCTTTGAATATTAAGGATGTGTCCCACCAAACTGACATTATATTTAAAAGTTTGCATATCGGACTACCCCAACTAACATGATTTTCACTTTATGGATCTTTGTCATCAAGTGAATCCTGTAAGTGATTTGTTTACTTATCCTTAGACTTGAGATGCAAGCAGGTCATACATGTGTGGATCCCATTTATTGAATATAGTTTAATGCTATCCGTAACTGGTAGTTATAATGGAATGACTTAGATCCATATCCATATTTAACACGATATCTGAAAACAAAGGGATAGTAAATGATTAAATCATTTAACTGAGACTTTATGAAACCACACTCAGGTGTTTCTGGGAGCATTGGCGTGTTGCTAGACGCTCACCAATGTTATTACATTTATTCGAGACATGTCCAAGTGGGAGTTGTTAGGATATGTCCAATATCACGACTAAATGTATGTCTGAAAATTACGTGAGCCAATGGGGTCATACACGTTAACATGGAAATACAATTAAGATCCTAGTGTATTATGTTAATTATTATTTCACAAAAAGCATTAATAGTCGTTAGACGATAAGTAAGAGGACTCGGTTGAAAAATATGAGAGAGAAAGATCTAGAACCTCCTCTCCCCATGGGCGGGCGAATAAGGGATCACAATCCCTTTTGGGATTGTCTTGTCTTGCACTCCAAGTTTACAAGGCTATATAATAAATCTTTAGGTTCATTATTTGCATCTCTTGGAAACCCTAAGCTAGAAAATTCTTCTCTTCTCTCTTCCTCTTCTTGATAGCCGATCGAACACCCCTCTATAGGGCTAGAATTCGGTTTGGTTTTTCTTGATCAAAGTGAATCGTTTAGTTTTTCGTGATCCAAGTACTAGAGCACTTATTGTATTGCTTAAATACGTGTTGTGTGTGAAAACATAAAGGAATCAACCCTTTTGATTCTTTGTGTTTTGTTTGGGTCAATTTATACATACCCTAAATTAGGGTTATTGATTTTTTTCTTAATCCGATCCATCACAAGAAAGGGTAAACAATGTAAATGTTAATTATTATACTATATATGTCTATATTACATGTATAATATGCTTAAATTCTAACAAGGTTGACATGACAAAACATAACCTGGAAATGAAATAGCACATTCAAACTCATTGCTGACTTTTGAGACGAGCAGAAAGTCAACATGGTCCAAGTCTTCACGTCAGCTTAACAATCTAAGCACCACAGCAGTCTTGTTAGTAATAATCAAAATATAGGGCTGAATGGCTGCTACAACTTTAAGGGATATGTCACATAATATATATGCCCATACATACTAGATGATTACAAAACATACATTCTTTATCGTGCTATTCGAAATGCTCTTTCGGTCACATTTTAAATGTCTTATCTGAGGTTATTACAATGTTTAAATTCATTACATAATTCTGAATATCCAAATACATATCTAACCTATAGAGAGATTTAGAGACTATATTTCACTCATCAAAAGCCATCACTCGGTAGACATAAACTCATAACCAAGGTATAAGTTTATCATTGAACGTATACCTCTGGAGATGGTGTAAGCTGAATCGATGGCAATAACTCAGCTTTCAAGATTTCTCTCATAATAAATGATCGTACAGGAGCTAATTCCACTTGTGGTCCATCTACATATGGTTTTATTACTTTTATGAACACAATGTTATAGACAATGGTAAAGACAAGAAGTGCAAAAAAAGCTATTGGTAGAAATGATCCTGTGTCTTGAACATCTTTTATCGCTTCATCTGTTACATTATATGGATTGGCAGCTGCAATGATTTATAAACATGCTATGAGGGTCAGAATATCTATACCATTTTATAAAAAAAATGCTCGAAACGTAGATTATTATAAGAGGGGAGCTAAAACATTTCACAACTATAATTACATGTGCAACATCTAAACCACGTATCTTCGTTAGGATAAAAAACGGGAAAAGACATACTTCAAACTATTGGTGGCAAGATTAGTTGGTCGAGACGGTTGGGTAGTGGTGTTATACGGGTTTGGGCCAAAACGGGTAAGTTTTCGACACAGTAACAATGCCGAGTTTGGTTGAGCCATAAGGCATTTTGTCTTCTTTCTAATTTCAAGTAATTGGATAACTGAATATGATATCCTCCTTTGTATTTGCTAAATCGTTTAGTAATCTAAGTAAACCTTTGTGTAACAGCATGTGGCTGAGTGACATGTAAAACAAACGCTCTAGTCACAATCTTTTTTAGCTCAAAATTGACTCATGGGGGTGCTTTTTTCAGCTTATTCGGTGAGCTTATTAGATTAATTATGTAAAGTAACCGATTATAGTGTTTGGATAAGCTTTTGAGCTTTTTTAGGGGGGTGATACGTGTAATATTTAAGTGTTATTTCCGAAGAAACACTCGTGGAAGTATTTCCCGGGGTCGTAGTCCCAACGAAGGTTGAATTCGAGTTTGTCGGTTCGTGATCGTAATACGTGAAGTGAATGGGAATATAATTGGGAATATGGGGATATTATACTACGGATAATGAAATAGCAATTAAAAACAATCAATTAAGCTAAGGGATCAAGTAACAAGGCATAAGGATACCTAAAACGCAAAGTTAAACTAAAACGGGAATTAAAAACGTAACGTAACGAGATCATAATGCAAACTAGTGAATTCTAAAGCCTACGGGCATGAAAATAAATTTTTCTACATTCTAATTTGTAAAAAGAAAATTTTAGGAAAGAGAAAAATATTTTTGGACTTTTTCTTTATTTATTACGATTTTTTTAAAAAAAAACTATTTATACTACATTTAATGATTAAAAATAGTAAAATCAATAAGAAAAATATGAAATTTTTATGAAATATACCTAATACTAAGCTAAACTGAGGAAAATTATAAAAGCTGAAAAATCTAAATCTGATAAGCTCGTACAAGCTAAAGCAGTTAATAGCTTAAAGAGAGAATGAAAACAAGAACTAGTATAAAGCTTTTAAAAAAACATACACCCTTGAGAAAAGTCCCAAGGGCGCAGCTGGTTATTTGATGAGATTGTGAGGTGTTGGAAGGCTGGAGGTCAAGGGTTCGACCCTTGGCCACAGCTTTTTGTAAAAATTTTCATTTTTGGAATTTAATTTAACAAACTTATTAAACACATAAAAATAAACATTTTTTATAACTAAAACTTTTAATAAAACTCAACAAATAAGCTGGTGAAAAGGTAAATAAGCAACAGCTAGGACTTAAGCTAAAGGCATAAAAGGGCATATAAAAGCCAATCTAAGGGATCTAAAAAGCTAATCTTAGGATGCAAAAAGCTAAGGGAGCTAGGAGAGAAACCTTAATAAGCTAAAGGGAGACAGGAATAAGCAGTTTAAACAAGCTAAAAAGTACTAAACAAGCAAATCCTAAACTAGGCTGCAAATACTAAAATGGACTAAAGAAGTAACTTTAAGCAATCAAATAAGCAGTTAAATGATAGGCTAAAACACAAATAAGCAAAGACAGTTAAACTTAAGCTAGAAAACTACTCCTAAAATCAATATGAGGGATATTGGAAAAGATTTAAGCTGGGAAAAAGGGCTATAAAACTGACAGATAGGCTAATAATGTGACTTTTGAAATATGCAAAAACAGTCTACTGAGGTGATTTGAGCAAAGATTAAAGTAGGATAATGATTAAGCTAAGGACTATAAGCATGAAACAGATTAAGTTAAGCAATAAGAGAACACAAAAAAGCAAGATTTATGGAATTTGATCAAGTAATGAAATTGGAAAAGTGATTTTAAAAAGCTATATTGGACAGAATGGGGCTGCAGTAGTGGGTTTAAAATGGGTGGAAAAATGAGATTTTGACTAAAGAGTACCTAATACCAGATCTTAGACAACTGCCATAACCTATAGGGAACCTAAGGAAAGCATAAACGACTACTCAAAGAGGCATTATCCTAAATCTAACCTAGCTACATGTAAAAACAGCAATTGATTGAGATTTTTACGAAATCAACATATAAGCTTTAACCCTACGAGAAACTGATTAAAAACACTTAAAAACTACTTCTATAATGGTTTGAAAACTGAATCAAATTAATGAGATGGTCAAAACTAGTTTTATGCCGTAAATCATTCTAATGCCAAACACCCCTTAACCTATTGACTGTTAAGAGTATATGGTGCAAGAACTGATATTAAGCCAATACCCTGAATCAAATAGCAAGCTTAAGCTATAATAACTATGAATGAGCAAATACGAACATAATTAAGCAACAGATTAAGAAGAAACAAGCAATGGCATATAACAAGGAATTTTAGAGTAAACTTACTTGATTTCTTAGGCTGTTTTGGACGATTAGATCAAAATGAACCTAAGTTTAAAATCACATCTCAACCAAGCTATGTAAAGCTTGATTGAGCTTGTTTGAGCTGAATAGGAGCTTTTACAAGCTTGTCACAGCTTATTTTAACAAAATAAGAGCTTATTGACTTTTATTTGACTTATCTAATTTATTGCTATTAAACAGAACTGAAACAACACATTCTCACAACAACTAAGCAAAGCTTATATGAGCTTGTGAAAACAGAATTTAAAGTTTATTAACTATTTGAAAACATTTAGAAGCATAAAAAGTAAATAGAGACTAGAATTTAAATGAAAGCTTGAAATTTATTAAAAACTTGAAGAGAATACAATGTTTTAAAGCTGAAAGTTACAATAAGCTAGAGTATTAAGCTAAAAAATTTAAAAGCTACACTAAGCTTCTACTAAATTAACCCTACTCCTAATGAGCTCAACTGTGAGTGAAGAGATTGGTATTTATATCCAACTGAGGAAGCTAGGGTTTCGTGTAAGAAGAATCCAGAACCCTTATCCACAGCCTTTTATCCTTATCCCACCAAAGATGTCGACATCTTATCCACTCTTGAGCCCTTGGATTACCTGCCACGTCCCTTTGTCCAATCGTTGAGCTTCAATTTGCCATGCTGGAAGAATTATGACACCATCTGACACCTTGGCAGCTTCTAGATAGATTCTTAGTACGAGGTTTATTTGGATTGGTACGAGGTAAAGGGTAGCAGGGTAAATGTGGTGAAGGTGAAGCACAGTAAAGAGGCGCGTTTTATATTTTAACTGGTGTGGGTTGAGTGGGTAAGGGAGATGGGTTACAGGGTAAATGAAAAGGGAAGTGGGCTTGTGTTGTTGCTGGGCCTGGTGGATTAGCAGGCGGTTTATGGGTTTAAATTATTAGTGGGTTAGGATAGTTGGGTAAAGAGTTATAATAGATTTGGGTTAAAGATATTTTTTGGGTTAAATGGATGGTGGATCCGGTATGTTGTAGTAGTAATAACCAAGGGACCAAAAGTGTAACTTCTGAAATTATGAGGACCATTGCTGCCATTTCAGTAATCATTATTTCAAGGGTTGTTTGTGGCATTCTTTGATTGATGAAGGGCCATTGTTATCAAGTCTTCAAAATATCTTCAAAAGGACCAAAAATGACAACTCTTGAAACTTGGAGGGCCTCAATGAGCTTTGACTTTGACCACTAGCATTCCTGGTTCCGGCTTTTGACACGTTTCCAATTCTCGTCCTCGTTTTGTCATTTTCTCGTGATTTTTCGTCCTTTTCTTATAAATCCATACCTGCACATTCAGAAACACAAAAACACAAATATTTGGCAATTATGGGTTAGGTTTTTTGTCTATTTGGTCGGGTTTTGGTCAATAAAAGGTATGTGAATTATCACATACCAGGGGGTTGGATAAACTCCGTTCTATGGCTTATGGGCTTATGAGCTCTTTTTTCACCTTATATCATAAGTTATCTCAAACACTCAACAAAGGCTTATTAGCGGATTCATCATTGACCATAAGCTGCTTAGTAGAAATAAGCTTTAGCCCAAAAGATAATCATGGACAAACAACCTCAGTTACAAGAATCTAGTAATAGAACAATATATTATGTCCATCCTCTTATTACATGACAGAAGACTTTCAATTTTTATGCAGCATAGGAATGTGGCAAAAAATAGAAATAGAATGTTCAAAAGGCTGAACTCGTAAACAGTATACCCTATACTTTCACTTTTAAACCTTCAGAAACACCAAACTTAGGGAATATAACAATCCTATGACTGCACTGTGTTGCTGCACTCAGGTTGAAATTTCTGTTATGCCGCAAGGACTTATCAATAAAAAACAAATCTTATTTGGCAAAGGTAGTCCAAGTTAAAGTTGTTGTTTATATGAGTAGAAGTTATGAAGTTGATTTTGAGTAAAAGTTTTATGTTATTGTTCAAGTAAAAGTTGTATTAGATATATATTTTCGCATTACTAGTTAGAGACTAACTGCACATTCAGAATTTATGAAGTGGAGTTTGAGTGAATACCCAATCTTTTACATGATAATAGTTTATATTTGTACATATGTTATATACGTACACCGTTATTTTCTGCTTTTGTCTAGCTCAAACTTATTTGATATCTTATGTTAAGACATAATGTTATCTGTGAATTAAGCCTCCTAGGTTTTTTCTTCAATCAATCTGCTACTGTTAAATTTATATGGAGTATATAAGTTGTTCAATGGTTTTAAGTAGATAATATTTGAGGTTGTTAATGTTTAGCTATGCAAATTGCTATTCAACCGATTGTCTAAGGAAGAAAATGAATCATGATGTTGCTGCAGACTATCTTTAGATATTTGGATCTACAGGGGCAAATAAACAAGCTAGGAGTATTTTGAGTCTGATGTGGCTGTCAAACTAGGTATTTTCAAGATAAGCAACTTGGTTTGTGGCTGTCAAATTAGAGGGCCAAAGTGACTGTGTGCATGTGTACGCAACCATTTTGTGTTGGGTAAAGGGTAACAAACATGGTTTGTGAAATCAAATTTGCGGATTAGCAAATTTCCAAGTTTCTCAATGTTCATTTGAGGACTAATTATGGTTGACTTTTATAGCCAGAGACTGTAGTTTGAGTCTTGTGTATTATTTTCATATTTTTATTGCCTACTTTTTTCAAGTGAGTGTGTGCAGATATTGTAGGATGTTTACGGGTTGTGTAAAAAAAAAGAAAAAGAAACTATACATGAATTTTTTCTTAAGTGCTAAATTGGTGCAGGCTGGGTTCTAGGCCTAAATTTGTTTCTTGTTATTATCGAGAATAACTTTTGTTACTAGGAAAACAAAAACAAAACTTAGTAATTTATATAAAATAAAAAACAAATAAAAATAAAAAGTGATTACTAAAGTACTCATACACAAAAAGCTAACATGTTGAAAACTGTTTATGTTGTTGTTTGGTGGGTAGTTTCTGCCTAAATGTTGCACCAGCAGCTATTACACTTATTCTTGCAATTTTAACCACAACCGTTGTATGTCGCTCAGATTGCCAGTATGATGATTTCCAACATGGTTCTTGATGGATAGGTTATGACTAACTCCTATTTGGCCCACCAATGCCCTCAGTGGCTTTTCTTTTTTGTTTCACCATTTTTGATGTTAAATATGCTTTGCTCGTCACCATGTTCTAAAAAGAAAACACATCCTCTTCTTTCAACGCATAAATCGTTACCTGCCTCCGCCGTTTTCTCATCATATATATGTCTCAAATCATCATAGCCATCAACCCTTCCCAAAGTTATTTGTTGATACACTTTATTCACATTTTCAAAATGGAAACCTCTTATAAATTCTAGAGTAAATTGCAGAAATCGTCCCTGTGGTTTAACAAAATTGCAGATATCGTCCCTGGAACTCCATAAGTGCAGGCGGCCTCCCTAGAATGAAACCTTTTGATCAATTTGGTCCCTGACAATAACGATGGTTAGTGTCTTTCAGTTAGTGGAGGTCCTTTTTCATTCATACCAAGGGTAGGTTTGTCTTTTCACGTGTGGTCCCTTTTTTATATCAAATTCAACCCGACAAAAAGCAAGGTCCCTTTTTGGTACCAAATCCAACCCGACACAAACAAAAACCCAATTAAACCCTACATATTCTTATAAAAAAAACCCTAATCCATTATCTTTCTACCCTCAATATTTTTATCTCATTCCACTTACAATCCCTATGGTTAGCAAGAAGAAAGATGAGTATGCCAATGCAGCTTTCGCACATAAGAGTTGATGGAGAAGAGTTTGATTATAAATCAGTTTATGGTAAAAGCATTAACACAATTTTTATGCTTATTTATTTGTTTCATACTCTTTAAGTTGTTATGTATTTTGTACTCATTTAGTTTTATTTGATGATGTAACAGCAACGTATCAAGAATTGTTTACAATGATGATCCATCATGGTGGAAGATTCACAGACACACCCAAGAGGAAGTATGTTGATGGTGAGGTAACATACGTAGACTTAATAGACATTAAACAATGTAAGATTGATATCTTAGACACAGTTATGTACCAGAGTTTAGGTTGTGAAGGTAAATTGTTTTATCACTACAAGTTACCAATGAAAAGTTTGGATACTGGATTAAGGGCCTTGACCAGTGATAGTGATGTTAGTGAAATGCTAAAGTTTGTGCATAAGCATAGGGTTATTTATGTCTATGTTGAACATGGTACCTCATACTAGAACCCTGTAGTGAATGCAGTTGATTTAGATACACTAGGTGGGCCATATAATGTTTTAGGTGATAACAATGAGGTTGAGGATGGTGATAAGGATAGCACTGATGTTGAGGGTGAGAATAATGATGAAACTGAAAATGAGTCTCATGATGAGTCTGAGAATGATGAGTCTGAGGATGGTGATAAGGATAGCACTGATGTTGAGGATGAGGATAAGAATGTGAATGAGGAGGACATAGTTGATGAGGAGCATATAGTTGAAGAGGTTGATGTAAAAATGAATGGTTTTAGGTTTGAAGTAGAAGGTGAGGCTGAAGAAACACTGCACCCTAAGTTGAACTTGACTGAAAATGATTTGGAAGAGGTAAACTTTGATTCTTTAGAAAGTGATGTAGAGGTTGATGGTGAAAGTGAAAGGAGAAAGGGGTTGAGAAAATTAAAAAAAGAAGTTGCAAAAACAAATTCTAAAAATAGTTTCTTTGTTGGCAAGGAGTTTGCAAACAGGGATGTAGCAAAAGATATGTTAGAGCACATGCTGTGGAGACAAGGAGAAACATTATGATTGTTAAGAATGATAAAATCAGGATTAGAGCCAAGTGTTTTAGTGTTGTTCCTGTTGCTAAAGATGCTAGAAAAAAGGTTGAAGCTGTACAAGAAATTAGTAAGGGTAAGAAAGTAAATGTACAGGAAAAGGGTAAGGGCATAATGGTAAATGAAGATGTTGAGGAAAAAGACAAGGTTGACTGTCCTTGGGTTGTGTATATTGGCAAAAGTGATAAGGGCAAGTGGTTGGTCAAACATTTATAGATGACCATAAATGTTTACAATCAAGAAAAATAAAAACATGTACTTCCATCTTTCTCTCAAAACACTTACCAGATTTGTTGGTCATGAACCCAACTATGCATGTCAGAGCAATTCAAGAGCAGATGCAAAAAAAAGTTTCAGGTTGGTGTCACTAGGACTAAGGCATTCAGGGCCAAGGCAAAGGCAGAGGTACATCTCAAAGGTGATGCTAACCTACAATATTCAAGACTTAGAGATTATTTGAATGATTTGCAGAAGCATAACCCAAACACAACTGTAAAGATTGATGTGTATGGGGAGGAGAACCCGAAATCACCCAAGTTTATGTTTGTTTGGGTGCCTTGAAAGCTGGTTTTAAAGCATCTGGTAGAGAATTGTTAGGCTTGGATGGGGCATTTATGAAAGGGCAGTATTCAAGGCAATTACTCACAGCTGTGGGTGTGGATGCAAATAATGGCATCTACCCAATAGCCTATGGGATTGTAGAATCAGAATCAAAGCACTCATGGACATGGTTCTTGTCTTGCCTTAGGGATGATTTGGATTTATACAACAATTCTCATTTCACATTTATCACAGATAGGCAAAAGGTTAGTATATTAATTACTGTTTTCTTTAAAAGGAAATTACTTAAAGGTTGATACTCTTGTTATGATAATAGTTTAAGATCTTGTTTTAATGTCTTGTTTTAGGGGTTGTTACCAGCAATTGCAAATCTTTTCCCTTCAGCAGAGCATAGATTTTGTGTGAGACATATTTATGAGAATATGAACTCAANTTGTTTTAATGTCTTGTTTTAGGGGTTGTTACCAGCAATTGCAAATCTTTTCCCTTCAGCAGAGCATAGATTTTGTGTGAGACATATTTATGAGAATATGAACTTCACTTGGAAAGGTAATGAATACAAAGAAATGCTATGGAAGTGTGCCAGGGCTTTAACAGTTGTTGAGTTTAACAAAACTATGGATGAACTGAAAGCATACAACAAGAAGGCCTATGCATGGTTAAAGAAAACTGCACCTGAGCACTGGAGCAGATCCCACTTTTCAGGTATATATTGGCTTGTATTTATTGTTCATATACATGGAATTCTTGTTGTATAATTGTATGTGGAAAACTAGAAGGGGGGGGGGTTGAATAGTTTTACGTCTTTTTAATTTATAAAACTTTGGTTATGAAAACTTCAATTCCAATTTTATGTGATCTCAACTTGCAATTATTAACAACAAAGTATACTAATATAATATGAAACATGCAAGTAAATAAGCAAGGAAATAAAGGTAGAAAGATAGCACCGTGAGACAAGGGATTTATAGTGGCTCGGTTACGAATCTCCTCTTCGTCCTACTCCACTCCCCGAGCACCTAACTCGAGAGTTTTCTTCACTATGTCAACAAGCTCCCTTATGGCGGAGAAAACCTTACACAACTTTTGCTTACACCAATTTACGACACTAAGCTAAATGTCGGGTTCTAATTCTAGCTAGAACCAATCTCACACCGCTACACAACTTAGCACGACTTCTACACAACTTATACACTCCACAACTTCTTCACTACTTCACACCACTTCACTACTTCACTACTTCTTCTTCTTTACAAAACTTCTATTTACAACTAACACACCTAGATCTATCTAATTACAAGCACACCACACCTTCACAAATGATATACACAATATACACTACTAATCTACAATACTTCTTAAACTTGATGTTGAAGGATGTGAAGAATCGTTTAAGCCCATCTAGGATATAGTAACAATGATTTGCACAGCGGAATAAGAACATAAGAATCAAAGTTACTTCAAGGTTTTCTTTATTGAAACATAAATAAACTACTACTACTACTAATATACACACACGCTATAATCATGTGTCTAGACTCTCATTGGAAGAGTTTTCTATTGGATGGATGATCTGTAACCTAGACGCCTACCCTCTTTAAATAATAGAGGGAGGTTACAAACCCTAAACCCTAGCTTACTAATCAAGCTAAGTAACTATTACATATTAGGTCCCTATTGTTTCTTCTTTCTTCATTTCTTCTTGTGGTTTTGTAATCTTAAATTCTTGTAATTCCCAACAATCTTCCCCTATTTGATATTACAAAACAATCTGCATGAAGAAACAATGTCATCACCAATAATAAGCTGCACATCATAACTATTCTTCCCCTTTTTGTAATCTTCTAATAGGGGTCTTGTGCATCTCGTAAACGCTTCCCCTCAAGTGATGCATGTAGATGGTTAACAAGCTTCCCCTTAAGAATAGACTAACCATCTCAGGAACCAACTAATAATTAATAATAATAATAATAATAACTTTTTTTTCATTTTTTTTAACTAATAACACAAGCAGCCGTAACGAGCAGCAGGAACGAGCAGCAGTATCGAACAGCAGAAACAAGTAAGCACACCAACACAAAGTGTAAGAGGATGGCCAAGTATATTAACAATAAGCTTCCCCTTAAAAGTATACTTGCCATCTCTTGAATCCAGTAGGCTCCATGGAGTGATCACTGATGAAGAAAATCAACTATAACTGATTTGATGAAGAAATGGAATCTCCCAACCTTGCCTCTTATGTCTTGCACTATCCTCGTGACGTCCTCTTGACAAATTCCTCATTGACGTATCCAATGAGACACTGAGCACAAATAACGTAACTCCTTCAAGTGATAGCAAATGTACGCATTAAGCACAATAAGATGGATCATACCCCTTCACTAGAGTCGTCAAGTCTTCGTCACCATACAAACCAAGCAAGTTATCTTAAAAAGTTGTTGATCCCTTTAAGATATGATAAGAACACAATACTTGGGAAAATCAATTACAACATCAAACAAGCGATAATCAAATGTCTTCATCAAGTAATCTTCTCAACAAAATGATGATGGTTGATAACTCCGTCCTCCCTAAGCGTTAGTAATCTCACATGACTAGTAGGAACCAAAACCGGCCAAAAGAAAAAAATATACAACAAGCCAGCAGGAACCATAAAGAAGTCAGCAAGAACCATCAGTAGAAACCACCAGGAGGAACCGAATGTTATCAGCAGCAACAATTAAGTGTATCAGTAGAAACAGTTAATCGTAGCAGCAGAATTAACCAAAAAGCGTAGCAGTATAATGAACATCAGCATAAACATGGACCAGTACGAACAGCACAATAGTAGTACAAATATTCTTATGAATTCTGCTGTCCCCCAATTACAAGATGACCACGAATTATCCCACTTGCAAAAGTCAACAGCCCACTAAACTACCGATTCTCTTGATGAATACTGCAGCAATCCCATGACTTAATAAATACCATCTTGCACCAAACGACAATGACAACCTCAGCAACTGAGCCCCACAACCGACCCATTATTAGTGAATTAACCATTTATTAATCACCATTCGCCAAGAATCACACGTTTTAAAACAATACCATATAAATATTCATCACATAATCTACCCATTTAATAAAACAATCACCGCCCTATTTAATAACGATTTGACCAATCACCACCTAATCTTACTAAAACAATACGAGATTTGCATTTAATGCATCTATCACTGTCCCATTAATCGCGAAAATGACAAGAACTAGTAGAGAATATATCAAAACAAAATCCCATAACTGATCCTTTCAATTCAATTCGTACGAGGTTTATGCGGCCAATTAATATTCAATAATTACCACTAATAATGTTCACCGTCCCACTAAAAATGCTTGACCAATAAAGCAACCAGTAGTAACAGCATATGACAAATACGGAGTACCAGCAGCAACACATTACCAGTTGTCCTTAATAAAATATTAATCATACCCATGTGACAGATCAAATATCACCACCGTATCATTAAATACCCACCAATCCACAACACATGAATCCATATATTATGTACTATACGACAGATCGAAGTTTATCCAATTCAACACCAATTCATTCAATATTGACCCATGATAATATAATAGTACGAGATATATTATTTCATGAATCAAGTCAATCAACCAATCAAATTCGACATACATATCAACAACTTACTGCTACAAATAAACTTTAATAAAAATCGATACCTCTGAACCTTTTCAATACTGCTTGTCGATGACAACCAAATCTGCTCTTCTATGAAACTGCTCCTCACCCATCTTCATAAAACACGAACATGAAAACCTTGAAAATCACTAGATACAACGAGCTCCTGGCTCTTGATACCAATTATGAAGAATAGTTTAAGCCCATCTAGGATATAGTAACAATGATTTGCACAGCGGAATAAGAACATAAGAATCAAAGTTACTTCAAGGTTTTCTTTATTGAAACATAAATAAACTACTACTACTACTACTAATATACACACACACTATAATCGTGTGTCTAGACTCTCATTGGAAGAGTTTTCTATTGGATGGATGATCTGTAACCTAGACGCCTACCCTCTTTAAATAATAGAGGGAGGTTACAAACCCTAAACCCTAGCTTACTAATCAAGCTAAGTAACTATTACATATTAGGTCCCTATTGTTTCTTCTTTCTTCATTTCTTCTTGTGGTTTTGTAATCTTAAAATCTTGTAATTCCCAACAAAGGAGTATTCTTCTCTTGCACTTTTGATGAGAATGGATGAGGAGGGATTGAATCACTTGAAACAAGGATTAATAATATTATGATCAAAGGATTTTGAAAGATGTTTAGAGAGGATTGGATCTGAAAATTTTAGTGCAAAAGGTGAGGAAAAATACCAGGTTTGAGGTGGTATTTATAGGCAAAGAAATCTGACACAGGGAGCGTGCCAGCCCCCTTAAATGGAGGCCGGCCCCTTAAAATTAAGGGGGCCGCCCCTTATAATTAAGGGGGCCGCCCACCTGTAACGGCCAGATTTCTTGTCTTTTTCTGGGGAAAGTTTATTTGGTGAAAAACTAACTGATTTTGGTTAAAAATTTGAATTCATATATTTAGTATGATTTAAACATTTTTCTTTATTACCAAAAGTGTTTTTCAAAATTATATAATATGTTTATATTATTTAATAAACTTTGTAATAATTAATTAATACCCCTTTGATCATGAAATGTATTAAGCACTTGTTTATTCATACCTTAAGTGATTTAGTTGGATAAAATGATATAAACTAACTTAATACTTGTTTACGTAGTAATCTTACGTTTAATGTTTTTACATTTTGTGATCGTCAAAACATAGAGATATCAAAAAATATAAATAACGTTTTTATGCATTATTTATATCAATAATCTCCCCCTTTTTGATGATTACAAAATCTAAACTCATTAAAACAAAAATTAGTATATATATACAAGTATTTTGTTAGTTTATATCAATTCTCCCCCTTTTTGTTAGCATCAAAAAGGTTATCCCGATTAGCTCGGAGCTCCCCTTGACGTATACTCCCCCTCATTTTGAGGTCATCGAGATATGGAATACTTGCAAAAATATTTATGGCACAAACAATATATATATATATATATATATATATATATATATATATATATATATATATATATATATATATATATATATATATATATATATATATATATAT
>LBNU01014855.1:64863-74931 GCA_014162995.1 Artemisia annua | reverse complement strand
ATGAATGTGGAATTTTATTGGTGAGTGTGATTGTGAGGTTGTCTTGTTGACGTAGAAGAGTGGTATCATTTGGGTAGCTTGGAGGCTCGGGTATTGGTTGGTTAGAGACAACATCATTTATTGATGATCATTTTTGACAGGTATCAAGCTTTCTTCTCCATACGGGCTTGACGGAGATTTTAGCAACTCTTGAAAACTTGGGTTTTTGGTTGTTGGGAGATGACATGTTTGGATGAATGAGCAATGATTTGTGATGATGAGAGGTATTTATAGTGTGATGATTTTGTGTTTATGGAAGGATAATATGTGTTGGATTTGATGGAAAAAATGTGTTTGTGAATTCAGGGAAATGAGGAATCAAAATAGGGTGAAATGGGCTAAAAAGCATAAAGCAGACAGCAACCCTCGTCCTACAGATGGCCGGCCCCCTTAATTTGTGGCCAGTCCCCTTAATTTTAAGGGGGCCGCCCCTTTATTTAAGGGGGCCGCCCTGGTCTGAGGATCCAGGTTGCCAGAAACGGGTTTTTGGTAAAGTTTTTCCAGAAAGGTATTTGTTTTGGGGTTTGGATTTGGGCAAGACCAACTCTTTAGGCAAGTAGGCAAGCATTTTCATAGTGGAATTTACATGAAAAGTATACATGCAAGTAAATAAACATATAATCATAATTAAGCATGCATATTAAGCTAATANTCCCCTTAATTTTAAGGGGGCCGCCCCTTTATTTAAGGGGGCCGCCCTGGTCTGAGGATCCAGGTTGCCAGAAACGGGTTTTTGGTAAAGTTTTTCCAGAAAGGTATTTGTTTTGGGGTTTGGATTTGGGCAAGACCAACTCTTTAGGCAAGTAGGCAAGCATTTTCATAGTGGAATTTACATGAAAAGTATACATGCAAGTAAATAAACATATAATCATAATTAAGCATGCATATTAAGCTAATAAGTAATTAAGCAATTAATATCACCTAAAGCAACTAACTAAAGTAAAGGCACCTATTAGTGGCAAACTAGTGATGGAACAAGTGTGACAATGAAATTCTTGATTGTGTTCTAGTGTGTGCCTATATGAAACAAATGTGGAGTAAAGATTGTTTCGACTCTTATGAAAAACAAATAATCCTAAGAAACAATCTTTAGTCTCCTTGAATTAACTTTGCTCACTTCTAAATGTCATATGTAAGTATACATTGGATTATATACTTATAGATAACGAGAGTGAGACTATTATGCATGATTTGAGGAAAAGAAAAACGTTTTTATCATTATTCAACAATGAGTTTTCCTAATCGTGAGAATGATTTTGAAATGAATTGAGGTTTTTCTTGAAAGTATAATTATGCAAACAAAATATCTCAATTCCTGATTTTGTGCAAAATAGAATCCTAGACTCAGATTTGAGAAGAAAGAAGAAAACATCGAACATTTTTATCATCAGATGGCCGGCCCCCTTAAAGTGAGGTTGGTCCCCTTAAATTTAAGGGGGCCGCCCTTATAACTTTAAGGGGTCCGCCCATCTGACAACTAAAAATGTTTAGAATTTTGAAAATTTCATAAAGTTTTGATCTTTCAAGAAAATTCAATCAATTTGTTCCATCATTCCTAATCCTAAACGCAAGTGGTTAAATAATTCACGCTTAAGGGGCTTAGTGAATATGTCGGCAATGTTATCTTCCGAAGCTACCTTTTCTACTGTAATGTTTCCTTTTTGTACATTATCCCTAAGGAAGTGATGACGTATTTCTATATGTTTAGTCCTAGAGTGTTGAACGGGATTCTTACTTAAATCTATAGCTCCTTTGTTATCGCACATAATAGGGATATTTTCTAACTTAATGCCATAGTCTACGAGAGCTTGTTTCATCCATAGTGCTTGTTGACATGCCTTTCCGGCGCTTACGTATTCGGCTTCGGTGGTAGAAATAGCAAGAGCGGTTTGCTTCTTCGAAAACCAAGATGTTAAACAACCTCCCATAAACGTGCAAATTCAGCTAGTGCTCTTTCTATCTACGTAGTCTCCCGCATGATCCGAATCCGCATAGACAATGGTTTCTATGCCGGATCCCTTAGGATACCATAATCCTAAGTGTATAGTGCCTTTAATGTATCGGAAGATACGCTTAACCGCTTCTAGGTGAGAGGTTTTGGGATCCTCTTGAAAGCGAGCGCAAAGGCAAACACTATACATGATATCGGGTCTACTTGCCGTTAAGTATAGTAGACTTCCTATCATTCCTCTATACTTAGTATTATCTACGGACTCACCCTCTTCATCTCTTGTGAGTTTAATTTCCGTAGACATAGGTGTCTTAAGTGGTTTAGAGTCTTCTAGGCCAAATTTCTTAAGCATTTCCTTAATGTACTTAGATTGGTTAAAGAATATTCCGTCTTCTAGTTGTTTTATTTGTAGTCCTAAGAAGAAGTTTAGTTCTCCCATCATACTCATCTCAAACTCATCATGCATGATTTTGGCAAATTCATCACACATTTCTTGACAAGTTGAGCCAAATATAATGTCATCGACATATATTTGAACAATGATAATATGTGGGTCACTTCTTTTAGTGAAGAGAGTGTTGTCTACCATTCCCATGGAATAATTATGTTTAACCAAGAATGCCTTTAGTCTATCATACCAAGCCTTTGGAGCTTGCTTAAGACCATATAAAGCTTTCTTTAGTTTATAAACATAATCAGGTTTTGCGAAGTCAATGAATCCTGGAGGTTGTGCCACATATACCTCCTCATTGATAAAACCGTTAAGGAATGCACTCTTCACATCCATTTGGTATAGCCTAAAATCTAGGGCGCAGGCATAAGCTAAAAGGATTCTAATGGATTCTAATCTAGCTACGGGGGCATAGGTTTCGTCATAATCAATTCCTTCTTGTTGATTATAACCTTGGGCGACTAACCTAGCTTTATTCCTAGTTACTATTCCATTCTCATCTAATTTATTCCTAAATACCCACTTAGTTCCTATTATGGTCACATTCCTAGGATTTGGAACTAGTTCCCAAACATCATTTGTTTTGAATTGATTTAATTCTTCTTGCATAGCCATAATCCAACTTTCATCCTTTAGGGCTTCATTTATATTCTTAGGTTCTATTGTTGACACAAAACAAAAGAAGTTATTTTTGTCTTGCGCTTGTGATCTAAGTGTTCTTTGATTTAGGTGGCCTATGATGTTGTCTAATGGGTGTGACTTAGATTCCTTAATATTTACAACCTCGTTTTCTTCTAAAGTTTCTACTTCAATATCATTGCCTAAGGGTTTTGTTTTACTAACCTCAATAGCTTCTTCCTCTATAACATCATCATCTTCTAAGGGTAATGTCTTAGGTGGTGGAGGAGTTTCATCAAAGGTTACGTTTAAGGATTCTTCTACTTTCATAGTATGTTTATTTAAGACTATGTATGCTTTACTATTTTGCGAATATCCTAGAAAAATTCCTTCATATGACTTAGGGTCGAACTTAGTGAGATAATCCTTTGTATTAAGAATAAAGCATTTACTTCCGAATACCCTAAAGTAGCCTATATTTGGTTTTCTACCTCTTAATAACTCATAAGGAGTTTTTCCTAGAATTCGTCTAATAGACACCCTATTAAGTATATATGTTGAAGTATCTACGGCATGACACCAAAATTTTTGTGGGATAGATTGCTCATTTAACATGGTTCTACTCATTTCTTGTAAAGACCTATTTTTCCTTTCTACTACCCCATTTGATTGAGGAGTACGTGGAGCGGAAAAGTTGTGAGATATTCCATTTAAATCACAATATTTTCCGAATTGTACTTCGTTATCAAATTCCCTACCATGATCCGTCCTAATTGAGACTATAGGGCATCCTAACTTGTTTTGTATCATTTTACTAAATGTCTCAAATTTTTCAAAGGCTTCGGTTTTATCGCTTAGGAACCTAGTCCACGTGTATCGTGAATAGTCATCTACTATAACTAAGGTGTAGCGGTTGCCACCGTAGCTCCGCACCGCGGATGGACCAAAGAGGTCCATGTGTAGAAGTTCTAAGCATCTAGTAGTGGATACTATATTTTTAGCTTTATGACTAGCATGTGCTTGTTTTCCTATTTTACAAGCGTCGCAAAAATGTTGATTATATTTTAGACTAGGCAAATTTCTAAAAAGTTCCTTAGACACCAAAGATTGTATTTGTTGCATATTTGCATGACCTAGTCTCCTATGCCACAAGGTGGAGTTTTCGTCTAAAGTTGCTAGGCATATCCTATCTTCTAATTTATCTCCTAGTTTCATAACATATACGCCGCCTTTCCTAATTCCTCTACCTATGACTTTATCATCTTTAATAATTACACTATTCTTATCGGTAAAGGTAACCCTACACTTATTGTCACATATTTGACCTATACTAAGCAAGTTATATGTTAAGTTATCTACATGTTCAACATTTTCAATAGTTATGGAGTCTTGAGAAATCGTACCTTTGCCTATGATTTTTCCACGACGATCACTACCAAAAATAACGTTACCTCCATTGTATGCTTTGTATGTAGAGAATAATTTGTGATTCCCCGTCATGTGTCTTGAGCACCCGCTATCCTTTACCCATTCATCGTGCTCCAAATTAATTCCTAGGCATACTTCATTTGATGCTTGAGCGACGAAACATTCTTGTTCTTCATCACCAAATCTTTTCCTTCGAGTTGTTTTCCTTTTATCTTGTACTCTTTGTCGCTTTTTGATAAGTCTTTTGAATTCTTTAACAACCTTTGCATATTCTTCGTCTTCACTTTCGGAACTAGAGTCGTCATCGTCACTTAGCTCCTTCTTGGTTGTCATCTCTATACAATCTTCTTGTTCACTCTTGTCATGGCTCATGTTGTTTTCGACATCATTACCTTCACATAAAACATTTGAACTAGTAGCACTTGTACTTACTTCAACTAAATATTTATCTACTATACTTTCTTTTGCTACTAACTCATGTGCAAGTTTTTCTTTGGCTTGACATTCTTCTTGGTGATATTTTGAAAGACTTTTCCACATGTCATTTGCCGTTTGACAAAAAAATATTCTTTCATACTCAACACTTGGTAGAGCTTTGTATATAATGAATTTTGCCAAATTATTTTATTTTTCAAAAATAGTATTTATTGATTGAATATCACCAATTGAAATGACATGCCAAAGATAATAGTCTATTGATTTCACATAACTTTCGAATCGATTTTTCCATTCAGGAAATTTTTCATTTTCAAGAAATGGTGGTTCGAAAACAATTTTCCCTTCTAAATATTTTTCCATTTCCATAGATCGATTTCAAGTTTTAAAATACAATATATTTTAAAAATCTTGTTTGACGTGGCTCTGATACCAATTGTAGAAAACTAGAAGGGGGGGTTGAATAGTTTTACGTCTTTTTAATTTATAAAACTTTGGTTATGAAAACTTCGATTCCAATTTTATGTGATCTCAACTTGCAATTATTAACAACAAAGTATACTAATATAATATGAAACATGCAAGTAAATAAGTAAGGAAATAAAGGTAGAAAGATAGCACCGTGAGACAAGGGATTTGTTAGGTCACCATTTCATAACATAAGATCATAATATTTTAGAGAGAGAAAGAGAGAGAAAGAGAGGATGGAAGGAACTCTTGTATGAGAGATAAAGAAACTTTGATAGAATGAGAACCAACACCCTCCTTGGAGGGTTACAAGAGTATTTATACTAGTGGCCTAGGGCTTCTCATGACTTAGACATTGTTACACATATAGCCCTTAGACCTTTACAAAACATGTAAACATGAACTAAATAACATGAAACATTGATAAAGCTAAACATAATAATATTCTAGAGCAACCTATTACATAAACTATGACCGACACTTGATAATACGTGAAACGTGTTCCTAACAATCTCCCCCTAAGGGCCGGTCATGAAGATTAATAAGGTTGCTCGACGTCTTTTTCTTTGTCTTTAAACTTTGACTTTCATGGCTTTAGACGTCTTCAAAAATTCTTTAGATAAATGATTCATCGTTCTTTGTTCTTTGTCTTTGATGATGTGATAGTGATCAACTGATGTCGTAATCTGCCATTCGTCACTTTCTTTGTCTCCAGTGGATTTGCGCCTTTCCAACATGCTCATACATCTTTGACGTTGGTGTTTTCATACATTCGTAGCTCTCATTTCTTTGTTGAAGATTCTTTGTGTTGACGTAGAATCCTTCTTTGAACATTGCTTTGCATTAGACCATTGTCTTTTCACTTTGTAGATTCTTTTATTCGACGTAGAATCTTTTGTTGACTTTTACAATGCATTGATCTTTGAGGAGAGCTTAATTAATCATTGAGATGTAAGTATGAGCATGTGGAGGTTGGTGTTCAAGATGGTGGTTGTACCTGCATTGAAACAGTTAGCAATAATACATCCGGTACTTACAGGTTTGGAAAATAGAATTTTTCGACAGCATAGTGTGAAGACTCCTTCTAATCCTTACCAAGGCCGTTCCTAATCGGATACCCCCTGGAGGGCTTACACAGGCATACATAAGTACACCCACGATTAGGTGAGTCGCTGGAGATCACCCCACGACTGTAGACCGTTTGAAACCATCGTAAACACTAAGCGTAATCCACAAGGAATCACCGAAGTGACCTGCTGTCAGGGCTGTTTGATGTTGACCCTGGCTGGATTTCTGTTTAATCATTCGAGAAATACATAAGTAAATCCCTCATAAACGTTCAAGGCAAATTGCTAAGATCTGCGTAGGACTCGATAGTTTACACTTAATGTCCAATGATGTAAGACACTAGTGTAGAAGTATTATGTGTTCCTAAGAGATCTTTGATGTATCTCGTGGCTCTAGACTCAATCCGTGCACATTTTGGTCGTCGGAGGTGTGGAGCAGAGTACCTCCTTTTCAATATCAACACACTCGTAGTGAATGGTCAATAGATTATGCAGGGTTCTCCGTGAGAATTAAACAAGTATCTTTTGAGAGAAACTTGAGTGGCTAAGAAGGTTTAGGTGCATAGCGTCACTGGGTCCATGACGTCTTTATCTTCAATACCGGTGTCGCCTTAGCAACGACCAGTAGCATATGAATTGAACCCGGTGTCTGACCTAAGGTTGAACAAATGGAGGGCTATTTCTTTTCACCCTTTTCTTTCATTTCTTTTTAATTCTTCAACCCCTTCTTTCCCATTTCATTCTTTTCTCCTTTTTCCATATCATACTGATATGTGCTTATTCACATATCTTTTATTCACCATTATTAGACTATTTTAGACCAAAAACTAACGCTCAAAGCCAAAGATATCGTGTTTTTGTGTTTATGACTGTGCAGGTAAGGATGTTGCAAAAACAACATGAAAAGCAACCTAAAAGCCCAAAACGAGCACGAGATGTGGAAAAGAGTTTGAAAGTCAAGTAAAAGATGAAATCTCTTGTGAAAAGCCCGTGAAGACGAATTATTTCTCAAAGGCTCAAGAAAGTACAAGAGACGCTTAATCAAAGCTCAAAGATGATTATGAAGCTAAAACTTTCTAAATCCGAGCAAGTGATCACTTTTATGCTTTTGAAGATCTTTGGAAAGCTCGTCTACACATCACCTCAAAGTTACAAGGACTTAAGTTGCTATTTTAGATAGTTAAAAAGCGTTGTATCTCTAGTTTATGCTTAGTATTCACAAAATTTGGAAGATCAAGGGGCTAAGTGCATAAGTTGTAAAAAGGGAAGCTCCCTTGCTCCCTTAAATATCACCCCTAGTCTTCATTTGCACTAGTTAGTTTTGGTTAGCCTTAGTTACGGTTTCTAGTTTTATTCAAAGTTGTAGTGTAATTCTATTCATGAAGCCCTTTTAACTTTATGTTTAATTTTTACTTTGCTATTTCTTACTTATTTCAATCTTTCTTTTATTGCTTTTCATGCTTATTCAAGCTTTTAACTTCCATGTTTCATCCAAAATAAGCTTTAAATACATCTTGCACCACCTTTGCATGAAAAGAGATTTCGTTGCCTGATTGATTATGGACTTGAGGCCTTATTTTGGGTTGTTGTTAGCTTGTTAAAGGCTTCTTTAATAGTTTGTTAGGTTTGGTTTGTTGTATGATCTAGTTTTATATGTACCTAGTTTTTATCAAAAGTTTTTGTATATTTTTTGAGAATCGAGTTGTTGTTTACGTAAAAAAGTTGTGTTGGCAGTCTTTCTTATCTTTTGCTTCCTTAGCTGTATTGTTATCGTATATATTTATGTGTGGTTGTATGAGAGTTGATGGGTGGTTTTTTCACTAAATTGTGTGTAGGCGATGTATCTTTTTTGGACTCGATTCTGTTCTAGCGTAGGTTGTGGGTCTATTTTTATTTTTGGTTTGTGTGTTTCCAGCGATTATTGATGGTCTTGTTGGCGTAGCGAGTTTCAATCTTGGCTAGACGTAGATATGATATTGCTATTTTTGTATGCGAGTATGTATGCTATATAATAAAAAAAGGATGATCTAGCTGTATAGTTTGGTGGTCCTTTTTGTATGAGTGGATGGTCTAGAAAAAAATTTCTAGCGATGTTTTTCATGTTTCTAGGGTAGCGATTGTTGGTTTTGTCTAATATCCTTACGGAGTTTTGTGATTTCTATAATTATATGGAGATATTGGGAGGTTTTTGTTACTATATATGTATTGCAGTGGTAGGTATGTTTAGTGTTGTTGATTTCTGTTATGCAGAGTATGTAAAACATTTTTGTGTTAATTTATTATAGCGAGTTGTTGTTAGGATTTGCTGTCAAGTCTTTGCGTTCTTTTATTTGTTCTATCTCATTTTTTTCAGCCTGATGGCGTGAGTGGTTCTTATTTACACTTCCATTCGTTTTTTGTTTTTATTTCACAGTGGATTTCTTTAATTCATTTGTTCCTTACCGTTACTCTGGTCGAATTTTCTTTTAAAATCTTTTAACTTAGGTTAGTGATTTTGAGTTTCATTTTTTATTTTCTTTAAACAAGTGTCGTTCTTTTTTGATTCATTTATTATAATTTATATTAGAAGCCATTCAAAACATGTTGTACATTTCTGTTTTGCGTTTTCATTTTTCTCATTTTACGATTTGAGTATTACTTTGATCTTTCCCTTCGTTTTTTTATTCTTTTGTACGTTTATGTTTTCTTATCTACTTAGTTTATAATTTTGTTGTTGGTTCATTTAGGCACGTCTTACTGTTTTTATTTATTATACGTTATTATTACAATAACGCGGTTTTGAAATGTGTTTAACTAAAATGGCAAATCACCTCTTTTAAACCAATGTCAGTTCACATAACTCACGACTCGAGGACAAGGATACCATTTCAACCCTCGTTTTGGGAGCTACGAGCCGGAGAGTTGCGTTGCTGGTTCTATCGTAGCATGAGTTGATTCCGTTAGTTTCCGGAGAGAGGTTGTTATGTTTGCGGCCGCGTGAGCTGGGGAGCGGTTGAAAAGATTAAGTCATTCGTCGTTCGAGACTTGTGTTTTGAAGAACCTTCTTTTAGAAGTTAACGCTTTTCTTAAACATAAAAACAACTAAAAATTATAAAACCTATAAAAGCCAAAAATATTTTCTCTTTTCTTTTATAAACTTATAAAAGCCAAAAAGATTTTCCTTTCTACTTTATTTTTCACTTTGTTTTGCCTTGATTTGTATGATCACTCGTTCCAAGTCTAACTTGAACGAGTCTTCTTCTTCTTCTACAGTGCCTTCTAACCGCAGTCGTCGTAGACGAAAGCAAAGGAACGTACCCGAGTTACGTGATCCTCAAGATTTCATCACCGAGATGAATAACAACAACAACAACGGTGCACAAGACAATGGTGAACACCCGCCGGCGGGTGGTAACCAACCTATTCATGATTTACGTCCAATGGAGGAGCAACTCCAATCGCCTTTCCAAGGTGTGAGGAGAGCCATTGTTATTCCCGATATTCAAGCAAATCATTTTGAAATCAATCATGGATTACTCAATCTCATTTCGGGTATATCCTTTCATGGTTTTGATCACGAAGATCCTCATGTTCACATTCGGAACATAACCGACATTGCTGAAACAATTAAG
>LBNU01014855.1:34935-57361 GCA_014162995.1 Artemisia annua | reverse complement strand
TCTTGTGATTCTTCCCTTGCAAGGAGATGTATTCTTTAAAAGATGTTAGTGTGTTTAACTAAGAACACAAGATAGAATTAGAGAGATTAGAGAGAAAGAATATAGAGAGAAAGAATAATGGCAAAGGGTAAGGAATACAAGAGGCAAGGGTGGTATTTATAGGCCAAGAACCCAAACTTGGGAAAATTTACCGAGGCTGGCGCGTCACCCGCGCGTCAACGCGCGGGCAGCGCGCCAAGCGTCTGTAAGTTTTTCCCAAGTGTTGGGTGTTTGGATCTTATAAATACCTATCCTTGCTACACCCCCAATTGTACTTCACACTAAACCTTAACATTAATCAATCTAAGGTTTGCCAACTCAAATAGCCAATTAGAAAATGTTTTGTGAAGTGTTTATAAGAAAACCAAATTACCAAGGGTATAAAGTGTGGATAGGGTAATTTGGAAGGGGTAGAAGTGTATCTCCTCACATGGCATAGAAAAGAGAGAAAGAATATGCCAAGGAATATTCCAATGCTTGGGGGGAAGAATGAGATGGANGCATGAATAGTACTTTCCCTCCGGGAATGAATAGTGTCATGTGAATAGTAAATTTTCTGAACGCGTCTCGGAATCTCAAATTGACTCCAAAAACGATGAATAGTAAAATGATGAATAGTGATCGATGAATAGTAAATGATGAATAGTAACGGGTGAATAGTGAAATGTCGAGGTTTGGGAAATGACCTGAAATTGTGGGTTGTGACACAAGTTTCCTCCTCTCATCATCTTTTAGATCCGAATGTGGCTTTTTCACCAACAACTTTGTTTCGGGGTCTTCCACCATAAACACAAAATTACCATTTTGGATGATTTCCCACAAATCAAGATCTTTGGACCTAACATAGGTCTCAAACCGGGTTTTCCAAAAACAAAACCCATTGGTTTCTAGCAAAGGTGGTCTTTGCATAGAGCACCCCTCAACATAGTTCTCTTGAGCCATGGATCTATATTCAACTTTACCAAAAATCTTTGTTAGGATTTTAGATTTTTGGAAAAGAAGTTTTTGATTTAAAATGACTTCTCGGGAAGGTTTTAACGCTCAAAAACTTGAGTATTCCGCTCTGATACCAATTGTAGAACCGTAGAGGGGGTGAATACGGTCTTTTGGGCTTTTTGAATGTTTAAAAACTTTAAGCCTCAAAGATCACCAAGTGGTTATACAACAATAATCACAACCACAAACACAAACAAAGTATATAAAGCATGTAAAGAGACACCACGATATATACTGGTTCGGGATGGGGGGTTTATACCATCTGTACGTCCAGTTGCAAATCCACGACACCGATACTATTACTATAGTATAATCCTTTCGGTGGATTACAAACCGTTACAACTTCACTCCACCGATATGCACTAAGATCGGTGCTCACTAAGAAGAGCTACTCCCCAACGGTATTCCGCCCTCGGAAACCACCCAAAAGAATCTCGTGATTCGACTTCCACTAAGACCACTAAGACTCCCACCGGAAGTATCAAACCCCAACTAGATCTCCAATGATCTAGGCTTGGTCACCAAGACACAAGTCTTTAAATTAGATCCTCAATGATCTAGGCTTGGTCACAAAGACACAAGACTTCCCTTACAACCAAATAGAATTATAGAATGTTGTTTCTTTGAATCAAGACCTAACCTAACCTAGTGACTCGATTCTAATAGAAAGGGTATAGAGAAGAAGACCCTCGACACAATCACAAGAGTGGATTAGGTCTTGTGATTCTTCCCTTGCAAGGAGATGTATTCTTTCAAAGATGTTAGTGTGTTTAACTAAGAACACAAGATAGAATTAGAGAGATTAGAGAGAAAGAATATAGAGAGAAAGAATAATGGCAAGGGGTAAGGAATACAAGAGGCAAGGGTGGTATTTATAGGCCAAGAACCCAAACTTGGGAAAATTTACCGAGGCTGGCGCGTCACCCGCGCGTCAACGCGCGGGCAGCGCGCCAGGCGTCTGTAAGTTTTCCCAAGTGTTGGGTGTTTGGATCTTATAAATACCTATCCTTGCTACACCCCTAATTGTACTTCATACTAAACCTTAACATTAATCAATCTAAGGTTTGCCAACTCAAATAGCCAATTAGAAAATGTTTTGTTAAGTGTTTATAAGAAAACCAAATTACCAAGGGTATAAAGTGTGGATAGGGTAATTTGGAAGGGGTAGAAGTGTATCTCCACACATGGCATAGAAAAGAGAGAAAGAATATGCCAGGGAATATTCCAATGCTTGGGGGGAAGAATGAGATGGAGGGTTGAGATGAGATGGTTTGAATTGGATGGCTAGGATTAAAGGGAGCCTCCCTTGGTTTTCAAATAATTTGGCATGTGGGGGAAATGAAGGGTTGAGATGTGTTTATTTGAAATGAATGGCTAGGATCAAGGATGCCTTGTATTTGGATTGAGAAGGGATATTCCAAAGGAATATGCTTTGCTTGGGGGGAAAGGAGAGATCAATGGTTGAGATGGTTTTGGTTTGAAATGGATGGTGAGGATCAAACACACGTGATGGAATAGAGAGGAGAAGTTGGATGGATGGTTGAGATGTGTTTAATTTGAATTCAATGGTTGAGATCAAAGGAGCCTCTTTAGGAATTCAAACAACTGGCATGTGTTAAAAATGAAGGGATGAGATGTGTTGCAAGGGAATGAATGGTTGAGATGTAGTGTGTAAGGGAATATGTAAGAGTGTAAGAGATTGCGTAAGAGAATATATGATTTGGATTTGGTTGGATATGATTGGATTTGTCTTTTGTAGAAAAGAGATTAAGAGAAGATTAAGACATAATCTAATTGTCATTAAGAAGAAAAGGTTTAGACAATTAAGATTATAAGTTGAGAAAATCATAGGTTACTTATAAGTTCAAGTAACACAACGTCGAGAATCCATAGTTTCATATCTCGTGACTTTCCACGACTCGACGTTCTCAACTAATACCTTGGTTCAAACAAGTTAAGTGCTTTGCCTTGATGTAAAGCATAACCCAAGTGGGAAAGGATGCGTTTACGCAAAGTGACCTTTGACTTAGTTTGACCAATAAGGGAGTAAACCCGTTACGTAATTAAAGAAGACATAAGCACGGGATATGAGCATATGGATGCTTCAACATGATGTCTCATGAAATATATAAGCTCCCTAAGTTTAGAAAAGCCTTGGCTAGAGGCGATAGTTAGAAAACATGAGTTGGCGTTTTCCCGTAAATGGGTGTTTTAAAAGTAGGATCTCTCAAGTCTCAAAACTCGTTTCGAGTGTTCTCAATTAAGCACATAACATATTCATACCTGTATTGAAAGATCCACATTTGTCGGGTAAGGGGAAAGCCGACTTTCAAAATTCGCCCGGAACCATACAGTGTCATGGCGCGTCACCCGCGTGTTGACGCGCGGGTAGCGCGCCAGGAGCAGACATTGGCTCCGGCGATTTTGAGCTAACGTTTGTTATTTTATGTGTTTCGATGGTTTATTTGTCATCATTAAAACATAAAGAGATCTTGATCATGTTGCCTCAACAGTGATGAATAAACCAGCTCCAATTCTCACTGTTTTCAATGTTTATCACTGCCCAAGCCATGGGAAACATCTGGTTGTTAGCATCTCTTCCCATGGCTGTTAACAACTCACCTCTGCAAAGTGGATCTCAAGAAATAATCATCCAGACCAATGACTCTTCTGCATGATACCCATCCTTCTTTCACAGCTATGGAATAAAAAAAGAGTTAAACTACAAACAATGCATAAAAGTGATCAACTGTTATTAAAATTGTAAAAAAAAATGTACCTTTGAAGCAGATATACATCCTGTTGAACAATGTTTTTGTCACACCTCGCCAAGGCGGAAACGCGAGTGCAACATCATGGATATCATCACAACACATGGTGTCTATATAGAGAATTTCAACATGCGGTAAAATAGAGTAAAGCATAGACACAAAGTGTCATAACAATACCCAAAAGGAAAATAACAAAATAAAACTCCAAAGGTGTCTTTATTAAGACATAAAATATTAACCAAATGACAACCACAGTATCATATCCAATATTCAAAACAAATCATAATCCAAACATAAAAAATAAACCACTTCCAATGCAACTAAGGTCTCGTCTAGTCACTTCCTTCTAACTTATCCTTATGTCGCTCACCTGAAAATGATGCTTAAAAACGTCAACATAAAGTTGGTGAGGTTCATAGGTTTAAGACACAAGATATTTCTCATTTCGATCAGTTCACTGTGATTATAAAACATAGCAGGACGGTAAAGATAGTTATAATACAAACTAGCCTGTCATCGTAACCAACTAACCAACAAACGGGACGGAACGTGCCCACGATCCAAGTTCACATTAATGGGATCATTACCCTCCGATCGGACCACACAGAAAAATAGTGGGTAGAGTTACTACCCTCCAATTGGATCGCACAGACGAACAATGGGAGCATAGCTACCCTCCAATTGGACCACACAGAATAACCACACAGAAATACCATAACATGCAACATACATACAATAACCACTTACAAGTCCATGCACTTATTATACCACATAATCACAGCAACTTAAAACTTATTTCAACACAAGCATCATTCCCATCCCAAGTTTAAAACAAAGAAAAATGTGACTATGAAACTCACCTGAATCTTTGCAGCTTCCAAAATAACAATCACAAATCTAAACAAACAAAATAGAACCACATTACACGCGACCAAGCCAAAAGCTAAAGTCCATGTAACACACATATGATGGATGTCTAAAGGTTATATAAACCACCACGGGTCACCTCGACTCTATACCCAACGATACTAATCACTTCCACTCACTAAATCCTTTGTATACATTATATCAGAAAATGCAGATTTTTGGGGTACTTTTACCCACATAAAATCACGACCAAATGAACTCCACAACTCACCAAAAATTTAACATGGTCCCTCATGAGTATACAAGTTATTCCCAGAAAGCCATGAACTAAAAACACACACAAGTACCCTATAGAAAATCAAACACTAAAACTATCCAGATTCGGATCTGCACGTACACCAAAAAGTTTTGACCTAAATAACATACTTGAACAACTTATTATCGACTAATTTTCGCGTGGAAGTCAAATAACACATAGAACTCAACTTCCACAGAAGGGCAAACCTTAATTACACATTTAGACCCACGTTTCACCTCTTTACTTATGACCTAATTCTGTCCCGGTTTAACAGCTTTGACACATTTACTTGTAAAAATCATTAGACTGACTTCCCGACCTCGAAATCGATCGTGGCCAGACTTTTTGGAAAGTAGACTCTCTGAAATACAATTTAGACTTAAGAATAATCAATTAACTCATTACCATCTGTAAAGAATCGTCGACACAAAACAGACCCAAAATCTGCCAGCTTTTAAATTCCGAATTTACAAACCCTAAAACCCTAATTACGCATACATAACACCACTAATTACCTAAAAAACGATTTTTAATGATCAAAACCTATATTTTACAGATCTCAAATAAACCCTAATCCATCTGATGCGTAGGGATTGCTTACGCACTACGTTTTACCTCTCGAGGGATCTCGAGAAGCTTACAATCCCCACCAGGCAGTGTACCTGACCGATGTAGTATAGTGTAGTGGCAAGTACCGGGNGGTCTCGTCTAGTCACTTCCTTCTAACTTATCCTTATGTCGCTCACCTGAAAATGATGCTTAAAAACGTCAACATAAAGTTGGTGAGGTTCATAGGTTTAAGACACAAGATATTTCTCATTTCGATCAGTTCACTGTGATTATAAAACATAGCAGGACGGTAAAGATAGTTATAATACAAACTAGCCTGTCATCGTAACCAACTAACCAACAAACGGGACGGAACGTGCCCACGATCCAAGTTCACATTAATGGGATCATTACCCTCCGATCGGACCACACAGAAAAATAGTGGGTAGAGTTACTACCCTCCAATTGGATCGCACAGACGAACAATGGGAGCATAGCTACCCTCCAATTGGACCACACAGAATAACCACACAGAAATACCATAACATGCAACATACATACAATAACCACTTACAAGTCCATGCACTTATTATACCACATAATCACAGCAACTTAAAACTTATTTCAACACAAGCATCATTCCCATCCCAAGTTTAAAACAAATAAAATTGTGACTATGAAACTCACCTGAATCTTTGCAGCTTCCAAAATAACAATCACAAATCTAAACAAACAAAATAGAACCACATTACACGCGACCAAGCCAAAAGCTAAAGTCCATGTAACACACATATGATGGATGTCTAAAGGTTATATAAACCACCACGGGTCACCTCGACTCTATACCCAACGATACTAATCACTTCCACTCACTAAATCCTTTGTATACATTATATCAGAAAATGCAGATTTTTGGGGTACTTTTACCCACATAAAATCACGACCAAATGAACTCCACAACTCACCAAAAATTTAACATGGTCCCTCATGAGTATACAAGTTATTCCCAGAAGGCCATGAACTAAAAACACACACAAGTACCCTATAGAAAATCAAACACTAAAACTATCCAGATTCGGATCTGCACGTACACCAAAAATTTTTGACCTAAATACCATACTTGCACAACTTATTATCGACTAATTTTCGCGTGGAAGTCAAATGACACATAGAACTCAACTTCCATAGAAGGGCAAACCTTAATTACACATTTAGACCCACGTTTCACCTCTTTACTTATGACCTAATTCTGTCCCGGTTTAACAGCTTTGACACATTTAATTGTAAAAATCATTAGACTGACTTCCCGACCTCGAAATCGATCGTGTCCAGACTTTTTGGAAAGTAGACTCTCTGAAATACAATTTAGACTCAAGAATAATCAATTAACTCATTACCATCTGTAAAGAATCGTCGACACAAAACAGACCCAAAATCTGCCAGCTTTTAAATTCCGAATTTACAAACCCTAAAACCCTAATTACGCATACATAACACCACTAATTACCTAAAAAACGATTTTTAATGATCAAAACCTATATTTTACAGATCTCAAATAAACCCTAATCCATCATTAAAATTGTTACATGAATTCTTAGTGAAGGTTTAATCAAAAAGGATTTAATACATACCTAAAACTTTCGAACTTTGAACACACGAATCACCAAGTTTCACAAGATTAAAAACCCTATTTTTTTTCTTTCTTGGCTGGAGAATATCGGCCAAATAGAAGGGAGGGTGGTTTTGGGTTTGTATTTATAGGCCTCATAATAATATTCTATATAATCTCCAAGTTGGGCTCAAATTGGGTTTCCCTTTTCCTTTTTTTTTGGCCGACGCCCAACACACACACACAATTTTTATATATTTTTTATATTTAATATTTATTTACTAATAAAACCTTGTGTCTTGTTATTTGGTAAAAATTTATACCGAAACTTAACGTCCTACGCGACAAACCTTCGTTTTATGATAACTAAAATAATTATCATTTTCAAAACAAAGTTTCCAAAAATAGAATTTCACACTTATTATTATTATCTCATAAAACCGAACATCACGTAACTTACTAACGCTCCTTCACTTGACCGAACCAAAATTACGCGATTAACACGAAACGCTAGAAACCTCGAAAGTCATTCCCACGACACAAAAAGTAAACGAAATGAACTTCACCGAATCCAACACCACAACAAACACATAATGATGCTCACACACAAACGATCGAATACCAAACCCACACGTAAAACACATGAAAACACCTAAGCCACCAAACAAAATTTTAATCGGATCAACACTATCGGTTTGACTCACCTGCTAAAACTACGGTTGTTATAGTTTTCCCATCATCCCTAGTGTCCACATCTAAGTGAACAGAAGAACCAGAATTGGTTATCAAGATCTGTTCTCTGTAATCATATAGCTTTGCATAGTTATCTATCAGTCCTCCTTCATGATCATAAACTGCCCTCTACTTTGCCCTTTTCCACATTCCAACACTTACATTTATCCTAAACCTCTCTTTAGCATCTGCTTTCATCTGCCTATAACTTATCTTAGGATTTCTTACAACCTCATGTGAAAACTGTTTTGCTAGCCACTTGTAAGTAACCAATGACCCCATATCATAATTCCTTGAGCATGAGTGAATAGGAATCAATGTTTTGATTTGAAAAGTTGCCTCATTTTGCATCCATCATGCCCATAATCTAAATGAACAACTTGCTTGTGACTTGGATTGCTTGCCCTTAGGTGTCTTAGGTGACTTAGACTTAGGTGAATCAGCTTTCTTAGTTGTCTTGGTCTTAGACTTAGACTTAGGTGACTTAGGGGTGTTGTTGTTTTTTTTTTCCTGTTTAGACAAATGAAGTTGTTTTGAGTAAGAATCATATGAGCAAATACATGTTTATTTTCCATCCTGTATGAAAGCATTCTACAAACTAAATGACCTATTTGCCCTTCTATTTAAATCAATATGTAAACCAAAAATCAGTTGCAAATAAAATCAAGAATCAAAATTCGAAAACTTTGTTCAAAGTGAATTTCAAAGATCCAAATTAAGAAAGTCAAATAGTTGGGAATTTAACCTGTTATTGCAAAAAAGAAGAAATATCTTTATATATATATAAAAAGAAAAAAAAAGAAAAAAGAAACCATCCAAAATTACGTCTCACTCATTTATTCTCAAAATCAATTCCAACAAATTTCATACTCTTCATCAAAAGATCACAAACCATAATTAAACTTCAATAATTGCACACTTAAAAAACTCGAGAAGCGCGATAAAATCAAAAGATCAAACCACATGAAAAAGATCAATCGTGAGGGATCAAATAAAGTATGAAGATGACGAGTGAGCCGACAGAATGGAGGTTATGGAGGAGAAGAGGGGCTTATAGCTACAATGTGAATATGTGAGGTAGGTGATGAAGTATAAACAATAAATGATGATGGTGAGTAGGTGGGATAAAAGAATAAAGAATGAGGGTAATTTGGTCAATAATAACATCCTAGTTGTAAACAACCATATTTTAGACCACTCTTCTACTCAGGATTCCTTTTCATATAAAGTTAAAAAGAAACAATAATTTTACAACCAGGATTAATACTTTTTTTTCCATTCAGGACATTAAGCAAAAAAGAAACGCCCCCTTAGTCTTAGACTTAGACTTAGGTGACTTGGATTGCTTGCCCTTAGGTGTACCTATGTCCTCATCAACCTTTTGTTTACCTTTTTGGCTAGAACACCTACCTTCTTTCACATTTCTTCCACACAAAACTGCTACATTTCTATAATCATTCCTCTTAAACCATAATTGATATCCATGTTTTACCCCATAGTTAATCAAACATTCTTTAAGCTGGTCTGGGTGCTCAAATTTCATACCCAATAATGGGATCATATGATCCCATGGTACATTAGGATCAAAAACAAGATAGGAGTAACCTTCTTTCACCTTAAATCAGTCATCTTGTCTTTGCTCAGCTTCATTTTCTCTAGAAGCACTAGCAGAACTTTCACCTAAGTTAGCAGAATTACTAACATCATCATCCCTAATGTACTTACCACCAACTAACTTGTTTAGAAAAGGGTCCTTAAGTTCTATCTTTGGAATCACCACATCTTCTTCACCTACGTGTTCTGGTCCAACATATTCTGATATGTTTTCTAATTCAATTTCAGAATCAAATCCATTATCTTCTGCTTCAACACTAGTATCTATATGGGCATCGTCTAAAACATCATAACCATGATGTTCAACATATAGTTCTACTTTGCAACCATTGTCAAAAGCTAATTTCACAAAATTTGCTAACTCACTATCATTTCTTAAAGGTTTCAAATGTGTACCCAAATCTTGTTTAGGAGCACAGAAATACATACCATGAACAGTAAACAAACAACAGTCTTTCACTATTTGCATCAGCCTTGAGTGGTTGCACTTACCCAAGTCGGCATCCTCAACAATATCAACAGATCCATTGGTGTACTCCAATGGATCGTTTGTAAATGTGCCTTCATGATGAACAATAATGGANAGCTTTGTCCTTAGTGGTCTTTTATCAGTAAACAAACCAACAAAAACTTCAACTTTCATTATCACTTCTCTTTACATTTGTCGGATCACCCAAAAAGCCCAAGAAAAAAGCATCTCACTTTTCATTTTTCTCACACCAATCTCTTTCAATCACACACACACACAAAACCCCTCAAATGACACAAACCCTAAACAAAAATGCTTAATTTCACACCAAAAAAATGACAAAATCACCATGGATTCCAATATTTTTACTTCTAATCATTTCACTCCCATTAATCTTTTTTATAACATCACATTTTATAAAACTCCCATTATCACCATATTCATCATCACCACCACCAATTTCGCTTTCAGATGAACTTGATGATTTAGCTTTATTTAACCGTGCTGTAAACAGTTTTCACCCGACCCATTTAGCCAAATTAAGAATTGCATCCACTAATAAAAAACCCAAGATTGCTTTTTTATTCTTAACTAATACTCAGTTTCATTTTGCTCCTTTATGGGAAGTGTTTTTTAAGGTTGATAATGTTAGTGGTGTTAGCGTTTATAAGGATCTTTTTAATGTTTATGTTCATGCTGACCCGAATGTTAGGCCAGAGATTAAGGCGCAAGGTTTCGTTTTTACGAAAGATAGGTTTATACCCGCGAAGGCGACGTATCGTGGGAGTGCGAGTTTGATTGCGGCCGAGCGGAGACTTATTGCTAATGCGATTCTTGATGATCAAGAAAATATGTTTTTTAGTTTGGTTTCGCCGCATTGTGTCCTGTTGCATTCGTTTAAGTATTTTTATGATACCATTTTGCAAGTTGGGAAACACCAATTTGGGGAAATGATGTCGGTTAAGTTTAAGAGTTTTATTGAGGTTATTGATGAAGATGTTAATTTATGGGATAGGTATAATGCTAGAGGTAAAAATGTGATGCTTCCGGAAGTTAAGTTTGAGGATTTTCGTGTGGGGTCGCAGTTTTTTACCTTGACTAGGAATCATGGGTTGTTGGTGATTCGAGAGAGGAGGTTGTGGAAAAAGTTTAGGGTGCCGTGTGTGAGGCAGCAGTCGTGTTATCCGGAGGAGCATTATTTTCCAACATTGTTGTCGATGCAGGATCCGGAGGGGTATAGTGGGTATACGTTGACTAGGGTGAATTGGACTGATAGTGTTGATGGACATCCACATACTTATCATCCAAATGAGTTGTCTAAGGAGTTAATTTATAGTCTTAGGAAGTCGGAGTTTAAAGAGGATTATATGTTTGCTAGGAAGTTTTCGCCGGATTGTTTGGGTCCGTTGATGGATATGGCTGATGATGTCATTTTCAAGGACTGAACTTTGATGATTTCTGGTAATTTAATTTTCAATCTATATTAAAGCTGTTGAAATGATATTTAGTGTTGCTATGCTAATTGTGGTTAGTTCGTTGATTTGTGTGTGGATTTATGTGAAGTTTGATTGATTTGATAAAGTTGTTTCCTTTAAAAGGATGAAATGTGATTCAATTGATGGGCATTCTTGAAGGCTGGCATGTTGCACATGTTGTGTTTGATTTGTTGTGTTACAGTGTCGTTGGTATGATTTGGTAAATGATTTGAGAGGTTTAGGAGCAGTGGTGGACCACATTTTTAACGCGGGTGGTATGCACTGTAATTAGAATTTTTTATATTTTCGGTATTATTAGACTACAAAATACTGCAGTGTTTATACGAGTGTATGACTGACCCATGGTTAATAATCAGGGTATGCACCATTACGAAAACATAAATTGGGTATATATAATTACTAGATATTGTCGTTTTTTGCACTAAAGAGTAAAAAAATGTAATGTCCGGGAATGCACGTGCACACCTCTAAACCCTCTTGTAGATCTGTCTTATGCGGGTGCACGCCTTTTTGTGACTATAGACCCGCTCTTGTTCAGGCTAAGAGTCTTTGTAACAAGTTGTAGATCTGTCTTATGCGTGTGCACGCCTTTTTGTGACTATAGACCCACTCTTGTTCAGGGTAAGAGTCTTTTTAACAAGTTGTATAATCTGAGCAATGATTATCTCTCAGTCCCACCTTACTGGATGCACAAATACCCGTTTGTGGTTTTCATTTGTCATCTATGTTTAGATTCGGTGTTAAGTGATGTATAAGACATATTTTTATGTCAACTTAGAGATGCTGATTCGGGTTTTACCGTTCTAATAGTTTTAATAAGCATGTCTTCTTGCAGTCTTATATCTTACTAATAGTACTCTGTTGAGTACTTCCCAATACTCCTCATTTTGATTTTTGGGAAACTTATACTCCCTCCGTCCCTAAATAAATGTCCACATTTGACTTTTTAAGTCTTTTTAACAAGTTGTATAATCTGAGCAATGATTATCTCTCAGTCCCACCTTACTGGATGCACAAATACCCGTTTGTGGTTTTCATTTGTCATCTATGTTTAGATTCGGTGTTAAGTGATGTATAAGACATATTTTTATGTCAACTTAGAGATGCTGATTCGGGTTTTACCGTTCTAATAGTTTTAATAAGCATGTCTTCTTGCAGTCTTATATCTTACTAATAGTACTCTGTTGAGTACTTCCCAATACTCCTCATTTTGATTTTTGGGAAACTTATACTCCCTCCGTCCCTAAATAAATGTCCACATTTGACTTTTTAAGTCTTTTTAACAAGTTGTATAATCTGAGCAATGATTATCTCTCAGTCCCACCTTACTGGATGCACAAATACCCGTTTGTGGTTTTCATTTGTCATCTATGTTTAGATTCGGTGTTAAGTGATGTATAAGACATATTTTTATGTCAACTTAGAGATGCTGATTCGGGTTTTACCGTTCTAATAGTTTTAATAAGCATGTCTTCTTGCAGTCTTATATCTTACTAATAGTACTCTGTTGAGTACTTCCCAATACTCCTCATTTTGATTTTTGGGAAACTTATACTCCCTCCGTCCCTAAATAAATGTCCACATTTGACTTTTTAAGTCTTTCTTGTTAAACTTTGACCTTAAAGATTTTTGTTTGTGTTGTATAATACTTGATAAAAATTATACCAAATTAAAATACATTTAAAACCCAATTCATTCATATATTTTGCATCATATTTAAAGTCAAAGTTGAATAAGCAAGACTTCAAAAGTCAAACGTGGACATTTATTTAGGGACGGAGGGAGTATAATATTGATACTCATTACCGTTGGTTCAAATAAATTGGTTGTATTCATTTAGGTTCACGTTACCTCTTTATTTTTTACTGATAGAGGGTATTCTACATATCTTAATGATCTTTGTAATTGTCGATAGTATATTATCTGGATCTACCATTACTGCGTGATCATAAATGAGAAGGTAAGACAATATGTGTATCTGAGAGAAACGTACACTAGATGGCAAGTGTCATACGGTTTTTACATTTCAGAGGTGGTAAAAACAGGTCTGTTTGCTAGTACTCCGTAATAACAGAAACCATAAATAGATAGAAAGAAAATTTGTTTAGTCTTTCTAACAAAACCACTAATTTGATCGTTCGTAGGATTATCAACTAGCTTTCTTTGTAAGTACTACTTAGTTGCCTATTTGGTGTACAAATGCAATGCATAACAAGAACTACTTAAAAGCTCACGGATGCTATAGATCTGATCAGTTGGCGAAACTTCCGTTTTCGATCTTCATTATGGGTCCCGTATTCATATAATCTAAAAAAGGAAGACGACAACAAAATATATCCAATATGAATGAGATTAATGACTTTTATCATTAGCAAGACCACTTAACTACGACGAATCTTTTACCCAACATGAATGGTTTGACCTGCACCAGTTACCCATGAATTGTTTGACTTGAACCTGTTACCAAACCCACCTAACCCTTTTTGCGACACCAATAGAAAGTCTGATCGTGCTTTGGTTACTTATGTTCACAGGTAAGCCGAAAGAAGGTGCAGCTGGAAATTATTTCGACGGCCGTGTACATACAAATGATAAAAGAGTACATCTATGCAAATGCAGACACAACATGAGGATGAATGATTCTACAAGGCTCAAAGTGATCAATGGTTACATAATACACAAAAACAGAAGCCAAATGGTCTGTTTTTGGGGATGTTAACCTCAACTCTTATCTTGAGCCTTTTTACCTTTATCACTCTTTTCTTTGTGTTGTTTGTATATCTTTTTTGAGATAGTTTGTGCATATTTATAAGTAAATCTGGGGTTATGTGCATCTTAAATTATCATTTCGGTGTTGCAACCGTGTGATTATTTTGGTCGCGATTTATCGATTAGTGAATATTGATGTTGGGATGTTTGGCTTAAGTTTCAAATGTCTGCAAGAGTTATCACATCTATAATAATCTATAAACTAATCCAGTTTTATCGAACTTTTACTTTGCTAATCTGGGCACAACAAATGAATCTAAAATATGCCAAATTTAACATATAAAGTTTTTTTTTTTTTGAACATAACATATAAAGTTAATATTGATAAAAGTACCAACTTATTGTCACATTTTGTCATTCTAATCACAATGAACAAATGTAAGGAAGCTCAAACATATCTAATGATTTATTGTTGGTTACTAAAATCATTTTCTGGAATATTTTGCTTATCAAGATGTGACCTACCAAAATAGTAGAAAAATCAGACAATGTGATTGTAAAATTTTGAAATACATTCCTCTGCCTCGTAAGGATAGAGGATCGATCTTATTCTAGCCAAGAATGGAACCAAAGCTATTGTGTCCTGCCTTTCTCTACTTATCAGAAATAATCAAAAAGGTAAATCAACTATTTTATTGTTCACACTGCATGTCCTTTTCAAACAAGAGAAAGAATAGGTGCCATTGAATGGACATATGAAATACGTTACAACTCAAAATATCACACAGCTGAATTCGTTGTATATATCAAAATGAAAGAACTAAAATCTGTTCCTGTTTTGATAGAATTTCACCTTAAAAAACATTTCTTAACTTACATAACTAGTTTCCCTTACCAACTACTTTTGTGCATTGAGCTTCTTACTTAATGGTTCCAAAAAGATAAACGGTTTTTCAGTAGTGATCCTTAACTGAACGACAATCCGGTTAATGGCCAATGTAACCCAGCCAATTAAGCAGAATTGCAAGCAGGAGCATGATTATTGCCAAAGCTAACCCCTGTCTTCCCAGTAGCCAGTTTTTTGTATTTTTTGCACCTTCAACCGTTCGTTGTATTCTATTAGCCCATTTCATCTGTTGCAGCACAAAATACGTGTTAAACGTCGGGGAAAATGACCACACTTATCTATTTATCAATAGTTATGCTACAACGTCGATAGTTATGCTACAACGTCTTGGAGTTACTCATAAAACACTCATATAAGAACCAGATCAGATATACATTATAATAGTTGGTATGCAGTTTAATCAAGTATGAAGTATACCATTTTATCAATGCTCTCTGGCGTTAAAGATGACATTGCTTGTTGAGCTTTTTCTGCGTCCTCCCGCGATAGTTTAAATCCAAATTGTTCACTCATGTTTGCCATCATATCAGGACTCATATTTTTCATCATCGAAGACATCATCTGAAAATGTTTAACCAAACATGAATTCATAAATAACATGTGGTATGACACTACAATGCCTTCACAATGCAGGAGTCTGACGTGGTGAAACTTTTAAGATGGGTTTGGATGAAAGTACAAAAACTTTGACAAGATGATACAGTAAAGGAAAATTTGTTTTTTTTCTTTAAGCTACTTTGATAAATTAAAAGAATACCTCACGCATAGCTGGGTTATTCATTTGGTTTTTAATTTGTTCCTGCATATCAAGACTTGAACCAGGGAAGCTGGGTTGAGGAGCGTTTCTTATATCCGAAACACCTCTGGAGGTACTACTCTCACCAATATCCTCATTTATTCTTGATTTTTCACGTCTTCCTTGAGCATTTGAGTCCTTATTAATACGAGATCCATTTGATTGTAAAACACTATTTGTTGACGTTGAACCTTGCCCTCCTAAAGATGATGCCATATTGAGCATGTTTTGAAGATCTTCTGGTGGCATCTTATTCATCATCTCAGTTGCTGTTTTAAGCATGTCAGGTGTGACATTTGGCATACCTGACCCTTGACGAGAGTTGCTTAATGGGTTATTATTCTCCTGGAATGAGGTAGCCATTTCAAGCATTCTTTGTAATTCATCAGGTGGCATACTGCTTATTAAACTTGAAGCAGTCTTCACCATATCAGGAGATATCCCTTCAAGTTTTCCCCCGCCAGCAGATGCCAGAGTTTCTGGATTAGCTTGAGACATGAAATTCTGAAACGATCTATCCAATATACAAAAAAAAAAAAAAAAAAAAAGACGATTAATAAGAAGTGACAATTTATTGTTGTACTTAAACAAATTAATCTAAGTTGAGGCATCATGAAAAACAAAATGAGTTTGTATGGGAAATCATGGGTAAACCACATCTATGGTCACACATATTTGTATATAATCTTAATCTCAAGATTCTCGTCCAAAATTTTAATATTTCTAGTTGGCTATTATAATCCACATGACAGAAGAACCCATCGAATATTATATACCGTAGAGATGAATAGCAATCCGATAGAGATATTATTGGCACAATGGCAGTGTCAAAAAGAATGGATGCAGACCTGATAGACTCTTCATCTTTAAGAGCATGAAGATACTCAGTATTGGTTGGAAGTACACTAGTACCACTAGTGTTCTCACTTTGACCATTCATGTGTGTACTAGTTTCTTCTGTTCTCTGAGCGGAAGATTCTGACGGCGAAGTTTCATGCACATCATCAGTTATATCCTCTATTTTTAAGCCTGTTAAAAATGCATAAGAAGTTTAAAAAAAAGAGAGAATAACATAACAGTCAATATCGAATTATAATTCGGCCAAAAAACAATGTACCTGTATGTTCATCCTCGTCACCGAGTTCAGTTAGCTTTTCCTTGGCATCCCTGTATCAGTAGACAAAAAAAGGGAATGAAATTCTAAATGAAAACTTGTACTATGAAAATGGTTGTAAAGTGCATGTTGTAGGGAGATATCATTAAGGAAAAATTTAGGAAACAATCATATACCTTAAAACATCTGCAATAGTTTCATCATCCGGAGAAAATTCAAGTGCTTTCGTCAAATCCGACACTGCGCTCTAAAGATTTTATGAATTCCATCAGATTCTATACAAGTTCCGTAAAAAAATGGTGTAGCCAAAATTTAAAGATAACTCACTTTAAGTTGCCCTAAACTTTTATATGCTTGACCTCTTCTATAAAGCGCTTTAACATTTTTGGCATCAGTTGCCAATACCTGAAAAACTCGCAACAAAGGAGCTTGTTTATTAGTCAGAACCAAGTGTGTTGCATTTAACATCTCAGTAAGGGTCATCTATATCTACACCGCTATATCGCTGATCTCTCAATGGTTTGCAGGAACACACATAAATTCCCTAGCTAAAATGTTCAAGTATGACGTTCCATCTTATGATATGATGATAAGATACAGTGGATAATATTTTGCGTACCTCCGTTCCTTCTTGTATGCACTCATCAAACTGATTTGTCTTTAAGTAACATGACATCAAATTCAAAGAGCAAGCCAAGAGAAGAGTTCCCGCTTTAGATGATGGTATACCTTTTAGATTGTTTTTTGCCTGTTTGACAGACAGAGATAGGTAGATTAAACAGTTAGCATGGAAAATCGATAAATGAAATTAAATGTGTATACCAAGGACAAAATGAGAAAAGTTAAGATCACAAGGCTGCACTTGCCCTTAAATACTTCTCTGATGCCTCACTATATATTCCCTGACTGTGAAGCTCGTTCCCCTGCCAAAATTGAGATGAAGCCTCATGTTCAGTATGGTATGTAGTATGTGCATAAAACCTTCAAAAACATCAACAGTTAGCTACCTTTTGCTTTAGCATTTGAGCTGCATTTAGTTGATAATTCATCTGTGCATCTGCTCGGGAGCGCATAGAAGCAAGCTCCTCGGGTGTTGCATTTGCCATCTTGGCACCAATCTCAGCCATCTCATCTGGCTGAGTATATTTTAACTGTTCCGCAGCGCGCCTTAAGTCCTGAGCATTCATATTTTTCATACTCTCTGACGCCATTTTCAACAGCTCAGGATTAGACATCATCTGCAGTTTCATAAAAAATCGAATAGATTTATAATAATCAGTACCAGATATGTGAATTAACATAAGGAAAAGAGAGATCACAGGGTAAAGCGGGCATAAAAGAGTCCTCAGATTGCACAAGTGTCATAAATTACAGCAAATAGAGAGAACGAATGCAATAAATCAGAAAGCTATACTGTTTAAATTTAAAGTATCTAATTATTAAGCATAATATTCAGCCTACCTAGTTTAATGGCACATATTAAGCAAAAACATTCTATAATTATGGATTCATGTCTATTTTAATGTTCATCGGGTGATATGAGCACTGATTGAATGAAATTAGTTCAAAAGATTGTTATTAAATGCAAGCTGCAATGTCGCGGAATTAAATACAACCGTAGAGAACCAATAAAATCACACTGCTGATTAATTCAGTCACCTAGTGCATCGCATTATATATATTTAAGAATAGAGTGACGTAGATCTTAAATTTCAAACGAGAATCATCTTACTACTGAATTCACTAATTTGTTCATTCTTACGCCTCAACGGAAAGGGGAGAAAAATACCTCCGAGAACAGCTGTTAGCTACATTATATACGAATAACAAACAGAACTGACATAGAAAAAAAAGCATCAACTACATAACCGTGCAACTTTGCCACCAATCTGTGGCTCTCTTAGGGAGCGTTTTCGATTGCTTATTTAATTAGCTTATAATAAGAAGCAGATAAACAGCTTATGTCACCCTAACTCCCTAAGGGTAAACTAGTAATTTAGAATCCTAAACTGCTGAATGAAAACAGCTTATTTCACATTAACGCGATGTTTAGTTAAGCTTAATAGGTAATGCATTCCTAAAACACTTCAAATTTGCACCTTAAACTCAGGGTCGGAGACAGGAGGGGGCCAGGGTGGGCACGCGCCACGCAAGCGAAAAAAAATTGTAGTGTAAATTTTTTAAAAACATCTGGCTGCTTTTGCAATATGCCCCCTAACGAACCGATTTCTAGTGTAGTTCCTAAAAATTATCAAAGTTTGGTAGATAAGGGGGGCAAATTACGAAAAAGCTAAATATTTTCGAAATTTTACACAACATTTTTTGTCGCTAGGGGGGCACCTGCCCCTTGTGCCCCCCTTGTATCTCCGCCCATGACCATAATACACTTAGCCTACACATATTTAAAAAGTGAGCCAAATGATTGATGTAATAAATTTAGGTATCATGACTGTTATTGATGTAAGTTTTATGATTTGTTGGTGTGGTGGCGAGCAACGGCGATCTGCCAGCTCGGAAACGGCGAGCTTGCTCGTCACCACACCCCTTTCTCTAAGCTTACCCTAAACATCCTAAAGGAGCTTAATAGCTTTTCTATAAAGTCAAATAAACTTAGCCAAACCAAACACTCCCCTAAGATCCACTTTCTCCATCTTAAAAACCGCCTAAAGCGTAACACAAATGATTAATATAAAATTTGGGGCTAGAACTGTTACAGGCTAGATGGATCAATCTAATTCATTATTCATACAGCATATCATGTAACAACAAAATCATATACAAAAGTAAAACAAACAATCAGGTGATTTGAATTAAAAAGGTTCGGACCTGTTGTTGGATCCTGGCAAGATCAGCAGGAGACATACGGCTCATCTGCTCTTGAGCTAATCTCATCATCTCCGGATCCATCATATTCATTCCTCCTCCTGGAAACATCTTTTCCTTTATTATTTAAATTGGTGATTGTTATTAGATTTGTTTTTCGAATTGGATTTTTGATCAAAATCGAAAATTTTGTTAGGTTGCGACTACTTTTTATATTTTTGTTTGTTTGTTTGTTTTAGATAGATGGGTGGGTGGGTTGCCAACCGAACTTTCCTAGAGGCTTGGTGTCACAACTTGTTACACCTCATGGTTTGTTACATAACTAACCAAATTTTGGCAACAATTTTTATTTTTTTATTTATTTTTTATTTTTCCGGCTAAGACCGAACCGGAACAGTCAAATCCAGATCGGACCAAGACCGATTTAGCCTAAAACTTCAAATCAAGGACCGGATCGAATGTGTTTGGTTTGGTCCGGTCAGGTTCTTCGGTTGGTTCGGTCCAAGAAGGTATAATGATCGGTTTATACGTAAGACTGGATCAGACCCGACCGAATCGACCCTAGACCGAAATAAGAAAAAACTTGGAACTGAGACCGGACCGCTGATCCTTATGTTCGGTCATGTTTGTGTCGGTCCAGTCAGTTTTCTCGGTCCGATCGGTTTTGGGGTCTGCAATGCTTCAGCCCTAGACATAGATATGTTTAGAGTTGACATAATTATTTTTTCTAACCATAGTTTTGATCCTTTTCTAACCGAGGTTTGAATTCGCTATCAAACATCAAATCATATTTCACGTTATCACTAATAAAGTGTAGAAAAAATTACACGGATGGTCCTTGTGGTTTACACAGATTTCATGTTTAGTCCCTATTTCAGTTTAATTACACCAGAGATACCTATTTTTTGAAACTTGTCACACATTTAGTCCCTAATTTGGATGGCCGTTAGTTTATCCTTTAAGTTATTTGCACCATTAGTCCTCCGTTAATATTTTTTGCACCGTTAGTCCTCATTTTCTAAAAAAGTCCTCATTTTTTGCACCGTTAGTCCCTCCGTTAATATTTTGCACCGTTGTTAATCTTTTTACGTTTTCGTCCATTTTTTAACGTTCTCGTCCGTTTTTTTAACATTTTCGTCCATTTTTTTTTACATTTTTGTCAATCTTTTTACGTTTTCGTCCATTTTTAACGTTCTCATCCGTTTTTTTAACGTTTTCGTCCATTTTTTTTTACGTTTTTGTCAATCTTTTTACGTTTTCGTCCATTTTTTAACGTTCTCGTCCGTTTTTTAACGTTTTCGTCCATTTTTTTACGTTTTAGTCAATCTTTTTACGTTTTCGTCCGTTTTTTACGTTTTCATCCATTTTTTTACGTTTTTGTCAATCTTTTTACGTTTTCGTCCATTTTTTATGTTTTCGTCCGCTTTTTTACGTTTTTGTCTGGTTTCTTATGTTTTTATCCGTTTTCACCATGTTTTTCCGTTTTCGCCCTTTTTTTGTGATTAGGTAAGTATACTAAAAGAAAACTTGACATTTGATAAAAATGTTTCTGTATCGATTTTAAATCACGATTGACAATTGATAAACAAACTTGACATTTGATAAAAATGCAAAACAAAGGCTGTTTACTACCAAAACTTAAGCCGTTTTCTTTCGTTATAAATCGGGCTCACCGGCCAGTGTATATGTCTTAGAGGAGAAACTATATGAACATCTTTACGTTTTCGTCCGTTTTTCTCACGTTTTTATCTGTTTTTGTCCATTTTTATATGTTTCGTTAGTTTTTTTTTTCACATTTTCATACATTTTTTTTCCGGACAACTTTTGTGTTTTACACTTTTGATGATTCAGACCTGAAAGGGGTCAAAATCATGATTTAAAATCGATACAGAAACATTTTTATCAAATGTCAAATTTTCTTTTAGTATACTTACTTAATCACAAAAAAATAGGCAAAAATGTAATAAAATGGACGAAAACGTAAAAAGACGGACGAAAACATAAAAAGATTGAATAAAACGTTAAAAAAAATGGATGAAAACGTAAAAAATGGACGAAAACGTAAAAAGATGGACAAAAACGTAAAAAAAGGACGAAAACGTTAAAAAAACGGACGAGAACGTTAAAAAATGGACGAAAACGTAAAAAGATTTACAACGGTGCAAAATATTAACGGAGGGACTAACGGTGCAAAAAATGAGGACTAACGGTGCAAAAAATATTAACGAAGGACTAACGGTGCAAATAACTTTTTTTTTTTGGTAAAGGGGAGTAATCCTGCACCCTGGTAAATAGATTAAACCAAAACGTTTGAGTACAGATGGAATGTGGCTGAAGTACCACATTAACCTCAAGCTAAAACAGCCTGATAGACAACTAACCTAGAGCTTATGACATGCCAAAAGCTCTTAACAACTCTAGAAACAATAAACCTAGAACAAGAATCAAAACAAAAACAAGCTAACCAGCAGCTGCCGTGAATGATGAACTTCCAACTTTAGTAGAGGTAGTAAATAAATTAGCCGATTCATCAAACCTCCTCCTCTAAGGAAAGGACACTTTTCTACAAGTCAAATGCTTATGCTGCTTCTTGGCACCGAAGAACGATGTGATGATGATTGCTGTGAAACAGGTATC
>LBNU01014855.1:4607-19145 GCA_014162995.1 Artemisia annua | reverse complement strand
CAGCGTAGCTCGCCCTTGCCTGCGCCACCAGCTCGGCCTGGCGCGCAGTAACGGAGGCCAACTCCTCCATCACGGAGTCAAACGGCCTTGACTCCTCCCCGATATCCCTCGGTGTAGCCACCTCATCCAGAAAGGGGCTCACCTTGGGCGACTCCCATCTTGTGCGCCAGTATCCCCCGTCTGCTGCTCACTACACAAAAGATACAACATTATCTACGTTAGCGTATGGGAAAGCAGGAGAAAGAAGGAAACTCTAAATGTATTATACTTATATGTGGGGAGGAGATGAGGACATGTCCTTCTCAACTTCAGTCATGGATGCGTCTCCTCCAGACTTCTCAGCATCCACACTGCAGAAACAAAGAGACTAAATTAGGAATAATCTACAAAATGACAGAATCATGCGATAAGATAACAGAATACTTACTCCATCTGCGCATCTGTGAAAGATGCGCCCTCCTCAGCCTCAGAACGTGGCTTCTTGGAAGGCCCCTCACCATAACTACCAGACGCTCTCTTGCGCCTCAACTGGTGGCTCTCCTCCACCTCCTCTTCAGAATCCTCCAAAATGATCTGCTCAATGTTCGCAGAATTGGGAGGAGGCTGCGCAACATCAGGTCCTTGCTCCACTGCAGGAGCCACACCCTGTACTGGCGTGGCTACCACCACAGAAGGGGAGCCCTCAGGCTCTTGAACAGCCAAATCCACGACGCGCCCTGCCGTCACGGCCAATATGGGCGTCTCACCCTCCCTCAAGGGACGCACTCCCACCACCATGGATCGTGGCTTCTCCAGCTGCACAACACCAAAAAGATCCATCTCTGCGCAAAAAACAGACAAGAAAAACACGTTACATAAAGTATGCAAAACGAAGAAAGGCTTAGGCTACTAACGACAGAAAGAATGCAGGATGAGCATCCACCTGAACCATCCACATTCAAAAATGTGGGAACCTCTGTCTCAGGCTCGAAGTAGTTACGACTGATGCCCATGTGCACCAGGAACTCTTCCGGGTAAGAGTTGATGGGGAGGCGGTTCTCATTAATGATAGCCGCATGGTCCACGTTGTACCACGTTTCGGGGGGCGCTCATCCCTTGGCAAAGTGGCGCGGGTGTAAAAATAAAAATCAGATGGAAAGACGGCGGCGTCAATCCAAAAGAATTTCTCCCTCCAATCCCTAAGCTTATCTACCTTCTTCGTATAACATTGTAAATCACCTATGCGCTTAGAGAAGGTGACCCACCCATTTAACCACGACGTGCGATAGAACGCGCGGAATAAATGGAGGGTAGGGTTAATCGCTAACAAGCGACAGTTGATCTCAAAATTGGCAATCTTCCCAGCGCCAATACAGTGCAGCTGGGAGATGTGGAGCTGGTAATAGTTGAGAATATCGCTCAGAAACACGGATATGGGTATGCGCTGATTCGCCCACTCGAAAAAGCGCGTATAAACCCCCACCTTCCCTACGGGGAAGTCCGCGATGGTGTCATTTGGACCTGGCACCTCGGGGTGCAGGTCCAACGGGATAAAATAATCCGAGGTGAACTGCGTCAGCTCATCCTCGGACATTTCGGCAGTACAATCATGAAGTTGAAGAACCATTTTTCTTAATAGGCGCATGCGTTAATTACCTAGTGTATAGAAAGTGGTTTCAAAGGAGATTTAGAAGTTTGGAAAATGGAGAGGAATCTTTTTTTACTGTGATAATCACAGTAAAAGTGGAGGGTGGTTATATAGTATTCCACCCACCACAGATTAACGACACGTGTAACCCACTAACCCGAATCGTGTGGCTGGGAGATGAAACAGTACAGGACACGTGGATAGCCTCTCCACTTCCCGAGGTACCTAAAATGCACTTTTTTGGACTAGATGCATCCTACGTGTCTTTTGGGCGGTTTAATTTTGGATTCTTCCCGCGTACGCTTTGGGAATAATTTCGATACGGCTATTAGTCTAGTATCCGCAGGTTTTACCCTGTGCACACTAGACTGGGGGGACATGATGACGTATAGTCCATACTCGGGGCACGAATCCGATTAGTAGACATTACTAACATTTAAGCCCACTACGTGTGGGCCGCCATAACAATAAATGGACTACCATTTAGACGGTTTGGGCTCACAAGGCCCAAGCCCAATAATTATTTATAGATTTGATAAGGATATCTCCTAATTATGGAGTGTATATCAAATACCCGCGATACGCGGGACACACCGAAGAGTGAGGAGCACGAAACCTTATCGGTTACGTGTGTATAAATAGGGCATCATAGCTCTCGTCCAAGGTACGATTTACAAAACCCTAAACTCTTCACAACCCTTAATTCGATTACTTACTCTCATGCCGGAGGATAATCGGGGGAAACAATCCCTCGATAAGCCTAACGGTGTTTGTTACTTTCTTAGTGCGCAGGTCTCAAGAGCATTAAGATCCGATTGGTACGAGAACAGGAACCCAAACAAGGAACGCCCAACTTTTGTATCAACACTAATCATACTATAACCGTTAATCGTTACGTGAAACAAATCATACTATCGCGATTAGAATTAAATTATCTTTCTACAGATATGCAGTTCTATATACTTTTGACGATTTTTTTTTCTTCAAAAATTTCGCCCAGAAAAATCGTACGTGATTTGTAAAAATCAAAAATCACATGTGTTTGATTTTTACAAATCACATGTGATTTTACAAATCATATGTGATTTTTCTAGGCGAAAATTTTGAAAAAAAAAATCATTGAAAGTATAGAGAAGTGCATATCTACAGATAGATAATTTAATTCTTGTCGCGATAGTGTATTTTTTTGTAGCTTGAATATTTACCGTTTGCAAGATATGTTATTTAAAAAAAATGAAAAATAATTTTTTATTAATGAAGATGAAAAATGAATGATTAAGATTGGCTCTTAGTATCTATGACAAATATGAGATCTATATTGATCACAACTCACATTTGTTAGTTTGGACGGACTTGTTAATGATGTAGCAAGCACTATAGTTCTTGCGGATATTCTTGTTAATTAATTTAAAATCATATGTTTTAGCAAAAGTAAATAGACACTTTAAGAACAATAAAAACGTTTGACAAAAATACACTGTTAGTCCTTAAACTTTTCCAAAAGCATCGCAGGGGCCCCAAACTAAGCATTTTAGTCGCTGTGCGTCCCTTTTTCAAGTTTTTTTAGGCCAAATGCGTCCGTTGACCCGTTTTCCGTCAGTCAACACCGTTACTTGCTGTCATTTTTTTGTTTTTAGTTAAAGGGCGTAAGGGTCATTAATTCTTAGTCATATAAATCTTCAATTTTTTCTACTGGTTACCAAACCCTCCACAAATACACACACATATCATCATAATAATGCAGGTATGCCCAATTTGATTTGATTTAGATTTTGATTCCTTGGTTGTGTACCAATGATAACATCGACAACATGTTAGACAATAGTTCATAGTATGATGCCCAAACAGGCTGACTTAGGGAACTACCAATTCACCCTTACTCTCGGTAGCGTGTTTGAGCATACACAACCCTAATACATCATTATTATATAATCGACATCTGTAGTAATGGGGGGGGGGAGTGCGATCTAGTTACTAACACTAGATATCAACATGGGAATACCTCAATATCCAATGATAATATCAAAGCATTTCAACGGTTCACATGCTAGAATCATTATTTCTGTCGAGTCGGATTCTGCTATTTAGAAGACATGGGACTTTTGTGCATTGCTTAAAAGGCAGTTTTTTAACAGTTCATGATGATTATGAAAAGAAACATCGAATCTTTTAGTCTGCCAACTTTATCGTTATTTTTCTGTTATCAGTTACAAACACTGTGATTGGCTCAGAAACAGTCAACAAAAGTCAACCAAAGAATTGGTCAACTAAAGTCAAACTATAAAAGAGTCAATGCAATAGCCAAAGGAGTATAGGAATTCCTCGGGTCGTTTAAATCCCGACGAGGAGTGAATTGTATCGAAAACGAATTTGAGATCAAGCGTTTATGAAACGATGATGGGAAAGTGAGATTGATTTAAATTAAACTACGAGATTATAAATGAAAATGATAAACAAATACTACAGATGATCACTGGAAATATGGAAACGTTTACAAATCTAAAAAGTATACGTTTACGTTTATAAAAACGTCTACGTACGAAAATAAAAGTGAAAATAGAAACCTACAAACACCTAGATGATGAAAAACATATTTTTACAATCTAAATGATAAAAGAAAATTTTAAGAAAAAGAAAAATATTTTTTTGACTTTTTAATTAATTATTATTAATTAATTACTAATTAACGGAAAATTAAATCTAATAAATACTAAACTAAACTAAATAAATATGGGTTTTTTCTAGTAAATACTACAAGTAAAGATTAAGCTAAGAAAAATATTAAAAAGGTGGGTACAGTATCAAAATAAGCAGAAAATAAGCCAAAAGCTCAAACTGCTTAAAACTGATTTGCTAGTTAAATAAAAAACTTGTGAGAGATGGACTGTAAGTCCCTAGGGTGCAAGTGGTATTGTGTGTGGTGTTGAGGTTTGGTTGTGGAGACCAGGGTTCGAATCTGAACCTTGGTGCTTTTTGCTATTTATTATTTTTTTTTTTTTGATTTTTCTTTATTGCAACCTAATCAACTCACACAAACAACCATTTTTTGTGAAGGACTTTTTGAAGAAAAGCTTTTTACAGGCTTTTGAGAGCTTATGAATCACACAGATTGAGCTTTTGAGGAATTATGAGCTTTTTGGCTCAAAACAGCTAAGGGGATTAAGCCCAAAAGCTTCCAATAAGCTTGAGGCTTAATTCCACCCAACAAACATAAACAATAACAACATGAATAACAACAAGATTGATAACAACAGAAGATTTCAAAAACAACAACAAATGACAAGAACAATTAAATTGCAAAGCTTGTTTCCTTTTTTTTTTATTTTGTTCTAGTGACTGCCAACTCAATACCAAAGCAAATAAGCTTTGAAAAAGCTAAATGCTTGAACAAGCTTACACAAGCTTAAGGCTTATGCAACAATAACCAGCAAACAACATCCAGAACAACAACAAAGATCTAGAATTAAGAAGGATCAAACATACTCAGTACATACTGAGTCTAAACTACATGCAGTCTCAAGGTGGTCAAAATATGGTCTCTCAATAAGCACTAGATAAGCAGTTAGGTCAAAAACAACAATACACAGCTAAATTCCACCCAATGGAGATCACAAAACAACAAGAGTCACTCAGATTGACCAAGGATTGAATATTCTATGATCAAAAGAAAAATGCTCAAACTCTGGGTGCAGGGGAGATTTGCAGAAAACAAGCCACAAAACAAACCAAAATAAGCACTCAGATAATCTCAAATAAAATCAACAAAAATCTATGATGTTTTTCACCAACCAAATGTTAAAATTCCAAAAGGACAAACTCAGAAACCAATTATTAAACCTTGCACAAAATTCTGAAGTTTATTCAAAAAAAATTTCATGAGTACTTTTGACTTTTTGATTTTTGAATTAAGTTTGACTAAAATGAAATTCCAATGATCCTACTTGATTAAGTAAGCTATATTATCCCTAAATGAAGTTGATTATCCCTACATTAACTACTTTTGCACTAGTTTTGAGGAATTGGCTACCCAAATCCTTCACAGTCAAGCTGTGAAGGATCTTACACCAAATTTTGACTTTTTAGCAAGAAACGACCAAAGTGACAGTGGAAATGGACTAATAGCAGCATGAGAACAATTCATAGGCAGGCCTTAACAACTAACCACAACAATCACTCAATAATTAAGGTAATTCCAAACACCCCTTATTATAACTGCTTTGAAAATTTAAAGAAGAAAAATGAAAAATTAAACCATGAAACTACTAATTAAGCTTATACTAACACTATATAGGTATAAACAAGCACAAAATCACAGCAAACAATAACAATAACACAGTTTAACAGATTATGCAAAGAAAAGTGGCAATTTGCTTACAATTTGCTTCCATGAATTCCAAAGCCAAGAACCATGAACCAAACTATCCTAACACCTCCCCTGAGGTTCTAAACCCAATTTCCAATGCTTCCTTGCTTCAGTTCACCTCTGATTCCAAAAATCAAATCCTCATTTGCACAGTTGACTTTGTTTAACCATTTTGTATTTGTGAATTTTTTAAGCTAAACTGAATTTTAATGTTACTAGAAGCTCTTATAAGCTTACTGGGAGCTTATATGTTCTATTTGAATCCACAATAACAACTAAACCAGTGTCTACACCATAATTGAGATTTTGAATGGAGAATTTTGCAAAGTAGAATTCAAACTGAAATATGAAAATTCATTACTTAAAAAGGTTTGAATTACAATAACAAGGCTTAAACAACTACTGGAAAGCTTAAAATTACAATAATATTTCTAAAAGTTACTATTCGTCTACTTTTACTCTAAAATCTACTAACTCCTTACCACTGCTCCATCTTTTTCTCTTTATAGGGCACCTCTAGGGTTTCTTTGACCCACTGAATAAATCCCATCATAATTCTCAGCCCTTGGATGACTTGAGTTAAAGCTTGGCCGTTGAAAATGTTTGGCGCCAAAAAGTATTCAACAGCTCCTCTGGTTACTTGGAGGGATTTAGGATCAATAAATGAACTTTGGAGGGTAGCTAAGGTTGGGGAGACAAGGTGTGGAGTTAGTGATGTGGAGGAGTGGAGGTGTACTGGATTCACGTGAGGGAGGAAGAAGGTGAGTCAAAATGGTTTGACTGGGAAAAAGGGAGGGGGAGTAATAAAAAAACGTGGGGATTGGGTGTTTTTATTATTTGATTTTTGGGCCACATGATTTAATTAAGGGACTTGGGCTGGGAATGGTATTGGGCCATGGGGTAAAGGCTGGGATTGGGTTTATGAAATTACAAAGGCTGTTTGGTTTAGGCTTATAACACAAGGACCAAAAGTGCAATTTGACCAACCCAAGGGACTGATTTTGCACACTTTTCAAAGTTGTTACAAGGACCACTTTTGCCAATTTAGAAAACCAAAGGACCAAAAATTCCACTTTTGCACTTTTAAAACCCCAAGGACCATTTCTGTAATTTTCCCAAAAGTTCAGGGACCAAAATTGCCATTTTTCCAAAAATTCATTCAAGGACTATTTTTGACAACTTAAAACATTCCAGGGACCTTGAATGATAAAACTCCACATTTTTGAATTCCAGGGACTATTTTTGCCAAACTTTGAAACTTGGGGGACTGAAACTGCCAATTATGCAAACTTTGCTCGTTTTTCATTTGTTTTTAAACATTTTGCATTTGAGACACATAAAACACGATCCTTGGATATTTTCATCATTTTGATGTGATTTTGCGTGTTTTCAGATGTTTTGCGTTTCAGATTTGACCAAAAATGATGAGTGTTTGAGCACTCATCACACTGCATAATCAATGGCCGATCATACTTCTAGACCAAGTCTGGTAATTTGTTACCATACAATATCCCCCCATCTTTGGCAGGTTTTCTGTAACTTGCTTATCTATCATAGTCAACACTTTTCTTTTCGCATCAGGACAAAAAAAGTCAACACTTTCAAGATGTTCTGGATAAGTAAATGATCAAATATAATTATAGGTACTGATCACATAAATCGGATATTTTGTAAATATCTATCTACCTGAGGATAGGTAAATCGTGCAGTGATTAAATTTTTGCAGGGAAGCTTTGTTCTATAGTAGAGGTGAAATTTTATGGTAGTTTTGACTAAATTCGTGAAAATTTGAAACTGCACAGTCAGCTTTGCTTTGTTGTTCCTAGGAGTAGAGAATCCTAATTATAATACTTTGTATTATTTTCTAAGTTTGAATATCTACTTAACTCTGTTACAACCTTTGGTTTATATAGGAGGAACAGTGGAGGCACGTGCCTAGTATTGGCTTACCCGATTTGACAACTTATAGTCCCAATGCCTTTTTCTCAAATACCGATAAGTACTTGAACTTATCTTCCTAATTTTTTCCCGCCTATACTTTCAGAGGTTGAGGTTGTAAAAACTGAATTAAATCTGAATAGTCATAGAAACATTTGTCAGATATCAGTAACCCTGGGGTTGTTTGTAGCTCCTTGTAAATCACTCTCTGACACCGCATCAGTTTGTGAAGTGTTTTCTTCAGATGGTCTTTGACGTCCCTGAAGCTAGACAGTTGGTTGAGCTTTTTACAACACTCACCGATTTCCTTTATCAGTGAGTAACACCTTCTGAATAATAATCAGGGAGACATGTTCTCTTATAACTATCAGAGAGTACTTCACTTCTGATAACTATCAGGTTTGTTGGGAATTCTGCTAAGTACAGAATCTACTGATGGTTACTGTTGAAGAAGGAATCTGCTGAAGACCAGTTCCTGCTGAAGAATATTTACTGCTGAAGATAAAGATCAGCAGATTTAGTTTCTGCGGATAGTGTTTAGCCGCATATTATGTAATGTAGTTAGGATATGCATGAGATATTATAGTAAGAGATAATGCATATTATTTAGAAGATACGTTTCTTGAGAAACGGATTAGGGTTAGGGTTCCTTGTCTATAAAAGGAACACAAGTTTATGTTCAATGTATGTTTTGNAAACATAGCTATTATCTTTGGTGAGCTGATTACCAATTTTGGTTTTTCCAACGCCTTTACCACAAGCCATAATCTTGCGGGCTAGCCAACTCTTCACTATAAGATATGGTGAGTCGATTACCATACAATTTTTGGCAAATTGTCAGCCGTAAACGGATTTGATGTATCTTTACCAAGAGCCGTTTGCTCCTGGATTAGCCAATCCTTTTGTCGGTTAGACATGGCGGACTGATAACCACAAAAATTTTGAAATAAAGTGAAAAATTTTTGAAAAATTTTGGCCAAAAACGGGGGTACTAGATGATATAATGTGATAAAATTCACTAGAATTTCCCCCCCACACTTAGAATTGAATATTGTCCTCAATATTCAAAGTCCCGGCTATTATGCTGAATCTTCGAACGGAAAGCAAGACAATATTCTAAGCTAACTGTGGAAATTGGATTTTTCACTTTATTTATATTATTCAGACAATCATTACATTTTTTTAAGGGATTTTATATACATTAATTGAAAAAGCTGCAGAGGACGGCCACTCCCCCACACTTGAGTGTCAGAAAGTAGAAAGAAGTCAGAAATACGGGTGAAAACCCATATGCTTTGCTATTGTTTTTGTTCACCGAGTCGCTAGCTTGATTCGATCCCCGAATTCAATTGTCCTTGGGGAAAGTTTGGAGATCCGGGACAACCATAGATGGTATGTCCTCTCCAAAGTAATGCTTCAACCGATGCCCATTCACTTTGAAATTTGGCCCGTCATTTTGAGATAATTCGACGGTGCCATAAGGATAAACTTTAGCAATGGTGAATGGTCCGGTCCAACGGGTTTTCAATTTACCCGAGAAGATCTTTAATCTTGAGTTAAAAAGAAGGACTCGATCACCAACGTTGAAAACGCGGTTTTTGATCTTTGAGTCATGGAGCTTCTTTGTTTTTTCCTTGTAGATTAAAGAGTTTTCATAGGCCTGATCACGAAGTTCACTCAATTCATTCATTTGAACTTTTCTGTGATCGCCCGCAGTTTGGAGGTCGAAATTGGCATGCTTGAGGGCCCAATAGGCTTTATGCTCAAGCTCGATCGGCAGATGGCACGCTTTCCCGTACACAAGCTTGTAAGGCGTACACCCGATGGGTGTTTTGAAAGCCGTGCGGAAAGCCCAGAGTGCATCATCTAATTTTTCCGACCACGATGCACGATTTTCACCAACCGTTCTTTCCAAAATTCTTTTAATGCCTCGATTGGAAACTTCAACTTGCCCACTTGTCTGAGGGTGGTACGCAGTGGAGAGACGGTGAGTTACACCATACTTTTGCATGACTTTGTCGAATTTGTCATTGCAAAAATGCGTACCACGATCACTAATTATAGCACGTGGGGTTCCGAATCGGGCAAAAAGAGCTTTCAAGAATTTTACAACAACTCGGGCATCATTTCTGGGTAAAGCTTTCGCTTCAACCCATTTTGATAGGTAATCAACAGCCACGAGTATATACTTATTTCCATGAGATGACGGAAATGGCCCCATAAAATCGATGCCCCATACGTCGAAGATTTCACAAACTTGAATTGCATTTTGTGGCATTTCATTCTTTTGTGAAATATTTCCATGACGTTGACAAGCGTCACAGGATTTGACTAATTCCTGGGCATCCTTATAAATTGTGGGCCAAAAGAAACCCGAATCAAACACCTTTTTGGCGGTGTAATTTGGATTATGGTGGCCCCCCGTGGGTCCAGCATGGCAAGCCTTAAGAATTTCCGTGGCTTCCTGCCCATAAACACACCGCCTGATGACTTGATCGGCACAGATCTTGAATAAGTAGGGGTCGTCCCAGAAATAATGTTTAACATCCTTGAAGAACTTATTCTTCTGTTGGGACGACATCCCTTTCACCACAAAGTTCCCCGCATGGTAATTTGCAAAATCGGCAAACCATGGGGTAGTAGAATCCCCACGAAAAGCAACCGCATTTAATGTCTCGAGAGGAAATGTTTCATTTATTTCCTTTTTCTCGAGAACATCCTGGTGTGGGTTCTCTAATCGGGACAGATGATCAGCAGCTAGGTTCTCAGCTCCTTTTTTATCACGTATAATGATATCAAATTCTTGTAGGAGGAGAACCCAACGAAGCAATCTCGGCTTTGCATCTTGTTTTGCAAAGAGGTATTTTAAAGCCGAGTGGTCCGTATACACTACACATTTGGTCAAGATTAAGTATGGCCGAAACTTTTCAAAGGCATACACCACGGCTAATAATTCTTTTTCCGTAGTGGTGTAATGTGTTTGAGCCTCGGTCATTGTTTTGCTTGCATAGTGTATTGGCTGAAAATGTTTGGTCTTGCGTTGCCCCAGGACTGCACCGATAGCAAAATCACTTGCATCGCACATTAGCTCAAATGGCAAGTCCCAGTTGGGGGCAACAAGAATCGGTGCCTCAGTAAGCTTTTTCTTTAATGTCTCAAAAGCTTCCACGCACTCAGGTGAGAAGATAAAAGGAGCGTCCTTCTCAAGGAGATGGGTCATAGGCCGGGCGATTTTGGAAAAATCTTGAATAAATCTACGGTAAAATCCGGCATGACCCAAAAAACTTCTAATACCTTTGACGGTAGTGGGATGAGGTAATTTGGCAATGACATCAACCTTAGCTCTGTCAACCTCAATCCCGTTCTTGGAAATCTTATGGCCGAGGACAATGCCCTCTTTGACCATAAAATGGCTCTTCTCCCAATTTAGACAAAGATTGGTGTCTTCACACCGTTTTAACATAGTGTCCAAATGGGAGAGACATGTCTGAAAAGAATCCCCAATGATCGAGAAGTCATCCATGAAGACCTCCATTGTTTTCCCGATCATGTCGGAAAATATGGCCATCATGCACCTCTGGAACGTGCCCGGAGCATTACATAAGCCAAAAGGCATACGTTTATAAGCAAATGTTCCATAAGGGCACGTAAAGGTGGTTTTCTCTTGATCCTGAGGATCAATGGGGATCTGAAAATAACCCGAGAAACCGTCGAGGAAACAATAGTACTCATTTCCCGCCAATCTCTCAAGCATTTGGTCCATGAAGGGTAGAGGAAAATGGTCTTTACGGGTGGCTTCATTCAATTTGCGATAGTCAATGCAGACTCGCCACCCAGTAACCAATCGAGTTGGAATCAACTCGTTATCTTCATTCGTGACAACAGTAATGCCACCCTTTTTTGGAACGCAGTGGATGGGACTAACCCAAGGACTATCCGAGATGGGATAAATCAATCCGGCATCAAGAAGTTTTAAAACCTCTTGTTTGATAACCTCATGAATTTTTGGATTCACCCGTCTCTGATGTTGGACTGCCGGCTTGAAGTCATCCTCCATTAAAATCTTGTGAGTACAAAATTCAGGGTTAATACCCTTGATGTCGGAGAGTTTCCAAGCAATTGCTTGCTTGTGTGACTTCAAGACCTTTATGAGAGCAGATTTTTCCTCCACACTCAAGTCTTTAGCAATTATGACGGGCAATTTATCATCACCCTCCAAAAATGCGTACTCGAGATGAGGAGGTAACTCCTTGAGTTCGACCTCGGGAAATTCTTCAGTTTTCTCAACTGACTTGATTTCCTCATTATGAAGTTCTACGGGAGGGAGGGGAGGAGAATTGTCCTGATTCAACAATTTCTCGAGGAGAAGAAGATCTCCCTCCAGATCAATCTCATTGTTATCAATTCCATCTGGAACTGAATCACTTTTGAGAAAAGCTTCGACCTCTTCCAAAAGGAAATCACTTCCCTCAAACGGAGTGAGAGAAGGGGAAGAGTCGGAAATTATAGGATGAGAAGATGGAGTGGAATCACCACCCGAAGAATTATGAACGTAACCAAGAACTTCTTGAGCGTACTCCTCTGAAGCAACATCAATGACATCTATTCGGTTAACCGATTCAGAGTCATAATTTGAGGAGTACCTCGAAGTTTGGTCAAGGTTAAAGGTAATAGCTTCATTACCCACACGTAATGTGATTTCTTGCTCGAATACATCAATGAGAGCTCGACCCGTTCTCAGGAATCCTCGTCCAACAATTAGAGGAACCCGTGGGTCAGCATCGAAATCGACAACCACAAAGTCAGCTGGGAATTGGAACTTTCCTACTTTCACGAATACGTCCTCAGCAATGCCAAGAGGACGAGAAATCGAACGATCTGCAAGCTCTAAAGTCATGCATGTAGGAGTGAGTTCCGGAAGAGAAAGTCTTCTCCACACTGAATAAGGCATCAGGTTAATGCTTGCGCCAAGATCGGCCAAGGCAAAGCATTCAACCATCCCTGGAAATACACAAGGTAAGAGAAATTTCCCAGGGTCTCCAAGCTTTTCGGGAAGCTTCTTTAACAAAACTGCTGAGCAGTTCTCGTTAAGCGGAGTTTTTGCCATTTCAAACAACTTTTCTTTGTTACTTAACAAGTGTTTGAGTGTGGATGCAAACTTGGGCATCAGAAGGATAGCATCCGAGAAGCTTATGTCAAAGTGTAATTCTTGGAAAATCTGAAAGAATTTATCCATTTGATGACTTGCTTTTTCTCGGAGCTTTTGTTCATTCAAGCGTGATGGGTAAGGAATAGAAGTTTTGGATTTAGGGTCCTCAGCCGGAGTTACTGGAGGTTCAAAGACGACTCCCGGCTTTGGCTTTGTTTTTGGTACAACCTGAGGATGGACGTGTGCTGTACTTTGTGGGCTTGTAACTTGCACTTTGTCCTTTGTCGCCTCAGGCTCGCGTTCCACTACCTTTGGAGGAGAGGAAGAAGAGGTAGTAGGAATCGCGGGTTCATCATATGAAGCACCACTCCTGGTTGTGATCGCCTTAGCATCGCCCCTCGGGTTAGCGATCGTGTTGCTCGGAAGTTGTCCTGAGCCCGAGGGTCGATCATTTAAAGACTTCTTGATCTCAGAAATCTGGCTGACCAATAACCGATTCATTTCCTCTTGGGATTTCATGAATTGTTTCAACAACTCATCAGATGACGGTCCGGTAGGAACAATAGCTTGAGTTTGAGTAGGAAAATTTTGACCTCGGTTGTTTGGACCTTGGTTCTGAAAATTTCCTTGATTTTGATTATTTCCATGAAAATTCCCTTGATTGGAATGACCCTGACCTTGGTTTCGGTTAAAGTTTCCTTGGTTTTGGAAACCTTGATTTTGAAACCCTTGGTTCTGATTGTGGTAACCATGACCTTGATTGAAATTACCTTGGTTTTGATAACCTTGGTTTTGATAACCTTGGTTCGTTCGGTTTTGGTTCTGGAAATTTTGGTTACGGTTTTGAACATTTTGATTCTGATTAAAACCGGGAGGTCCAGGGTAGTGGTTGGGACGATAGTTCGGGTCCATCGGCGGACGAAATTGGTTACTTCCATGATTGGAAGGACCAGCTATCGCATTAGCTTCAAATGGGTTACCATTGGTGGCCATACAATTGTAATATGCGTGGGGGCCACCACAGGTAACACAGACTTCCACCTTTTTAACTTCAGCAGGAGAAGAAGTTTGTGGAAAAGAGACTTTCTTTTGGTTGGAAAGAACCAAAGCTTGAATGGCTTCCGTGAGTTTGTCAATCTTAGCATCGGTGCTAGATTGACTCACGGGCGGTGAAGAAGAAGGACCAACACTCACTTGTGAAACAACCGGTTTGCTTCGTGTAGTGCGGACCTTAGATTTGTTCTCGATGATCGCTAAAGCTTCTTTCGTTGTTTTACTCAGGAAATTACCTCCCGCGGAAGCATTAAGAGAATCCTGATCAGCTTGGCTCACACCATTGTAGAAAGTATCGAGTTGCATCAACTCAGAAAAACCATGGTGAGGACATTTGCGAAGCAATTCCTTAAAACGATCCCACGACTCACTAAATGATTCATCAAATTTCTGAGTGAACTTGATGAT
>LBNU01014853.1:141540-152322 GCA_014162995.1 Artemisia annua | reverse complement strand
TGAAAATACCAGTACTTGACTGTTTAACTTGAAGTCCCAAAAAGAAATTCAGCTCACCCATTGAACTCATCTGAAATTCTTTTTGCATAAGTTCTTCAAACTCTTTCACCATGGATTGTTTTGTAGCACCAAAAATAATATCATCCACATACACTTGAACTAGCATGATATCCTTTTTGTCTCTCTTAATGAACAAAGTCTTATCAATGGCTCCTCTCCTATAGCCATGTTGTAACAGAAAATTTGAAAGTCTTTCATACCAAGCTCTAGGGGCTTGATGAAGACCATACAGTGCTTTAACAACTTTGTAGGCTTTGTTTGGATGTTCAGGATCTTCAAAACCAGGAGGTTGTTTGACATAAACCTCTTCTGTAATTTTGCCATAAAGAAAGGCACTCTTGACATCCATTTGATAAACTGGGAATCTCATATAAGAGGCAAAATCAAGAAATAATCTTCTAGCTTCAATTCTTGCTACAGGAGCAAAGACTTCATCATAATCAACTCCTTCTTCTTGTCTGTATCCTTGAGCAACCAGTCTTGCTTTGTTCTTGATCACATTACCTCTTTCATCTCTTTTGACTCTGAAAACCCATCTTGCACCAATGACCTTCATGCCATCAGGTAAATCACATAAGACCCAAACTTCTTGAAGTTTAAACTGTAGAAGTTCTTCTTGCATAGCTTCAACCCAGCTTTCTTTGGATAAAGCTTGCTTTATGTTCTTGGGTTCTTCTTGAGAGATGAAGCAAGCAAATAAACAAGTCTGTTGATCTTTATGATTCAACCTGTTCTGTTTATAGACAAAGCTAAGTAAAGCATTTTGAGGCTTAGTCATGCTTATAGCTTTTGATCTTGTAAGAACACCAGAAGTAGGAGAACCAATAATCTTGTTTGTAGGATGATTCTTATGTACTCTAGAAGTGTGAGTTGTTGGTACAGTAAGATCATCTTCCAAATTTGTTTGATCAGGACCTTGTTCACCAAAAATTCCTTCATCTTGTTGTTCATCATCTGATTCTTCAAATGGAGGCATGGATGAACCAGGCCAATCTTCAGTATTTGTCCAAGTATTAGACTTGATTCCTCTAGAAGTACCTTCATCTTGAGTAGCAGTACTTTGATCCAAAGTACTGGGATCCAAAGTACTGTTCTTCAAAGTGCTGTCAGTTGAAGACTTAGAATGTTCTTTTGTCTGTTCTGCTTCATAAGCTCGTCTTAGATCATCTTCATAGGACTTTGCAAGTGTTTCTTGAAAAAGCATCCTATTTAATTCATCTTGTGTAGCTAGATCTTCATCAGAGACTGTTGTGGTTGAGTTAACAGTATCTTGCTTATCATTAGCAGTACCTTGGTTTTTATTGACAGTACTTTGTTCTTTGTCAGCATCTTCTGTAGGACTAGCATTGACACTATGAACTGTGAATTGTCTTCTTCTGAATGGACAACTTGATTCTCTCCCCTAACAGGCACATAGTTCATAGAAGGAGTCAATATATCAAGATCAAACATCCAATCAGGACCTTTACCTTTCTGGTTTGGTAGATCTTCAAGGAATTCAACATGAAGACAGTCTTGAACCTTCTTTGTAACTTTGTTATACACCCGAAAACCTTTACTGTTTGTAGAATAACCCAAGAGATATCCTTCCTCAGACTTGCCATCAAATTTTCCCAAATTGTCAATGGTATTAAGAATAGTAAGAGGACATCCAAAAGGCTTCATAAAGCTGATACTAGGTTTTCTGTCCATCAATAATTCATAGGGTGTCTTCATTTGAGGTTTGGTGATAGAAACTCTATTCAAAATATAGCAAGCAGCACTTACTGCTTCAGCCCAAAACTGAATAGGTAAGAGTGAGTCTGCTAGCATAGTCCTTGCTGCTTCTATCAAAGTTCTGTTCTTTCTTTCTGCAACTCCATTCTGCTGAGGAGTTCTTGCAATACTGAATTCCCTCTTGATTCCCTTGTTAGCACAAAAGTCATCCATAAGTTTGTTCTTGAACTCAGTCCCATTGTCACATCTAATACCTCTAACCTTATGTCTTAACTGATTTTCTAGGGAGATGATTAAATCATGAATGGCATCAAATGTCTCATCTTTAAATCCCAAGAAAAAGACCCAACTAAAACGACTGCAATCATCTGTGACAACTAAGCAGTACTTCTTCTTGTTGAGGCTTGAAACAGAAACAGGTCCAAAAAGATCCATATGCAACAGCTCCAAAGGTTCTCTTACAGTTCTTTCCTCAAGCTTTTTACAGGAAGCTTTATGTTGTTTACCCTTCTTGCAGGCCAAGCATGATTGATCAGTCTTGAAAGTTTTGGAAGGTAAACCTCGAACTAGATTGCCTCTGACTAACTTGTTGATGTTCTTGAAATTCACATGACCTAGTCTTCTGTGCCATAGATGTGCTTCTTCAGTTGATGCTTTAGCTACTAAACATGTAACATTCTCAGTAGCTAAGATATTCTTCATATCAATGCTGTACACATCATTGGTCCTTGGTGCCCTTAAGACCACTAATTCTTCAGCTACAAACTTGAATTCAGGTGAGAGAATTAAACATTCTGTTTCAGTGAACAAGACAGGGTACTTCTTGTCACAGATCTGAGAAACTGATAGTAAATTGAACTTGAGCTCCTTCACATAGCTAACATTCTCAAAGTCAATCTTTCCAGTCTTGATAGTTCCTTTGCCTGTAATTCTCCCTCCAGTAGCATCATCCCCAAATGCAACTTTTCCTCCAAAAAATGGCTTAAAATCTGACAGAATCTGCTTTTCTCCTGTCATGCTTCCAGAGCAACCACTATCAACAATCAAATGATCTTTAAGCTCCACTTCTGGGTTGCCCTGCACAAAGATAAGAAAGTTAGTTTCTTTTAGGAACCCAAGCCATTACTGACTTGTGTTCCCCTTGTGGAGTCACATACTTAAAATCTTTAAGTATGTAATTCCCACTATCTTTTAAAACATGATCAATAACTTTCTTTTGTTCAAAAACTTGATCTTTGTTAGAAAAACAACTTTCTTTTACAACAGCATGTTCTTTTTCACCCACACTTTCTGAAAGTACTGGTTTGTCCCCAGCAGTACTTTCCTTTTTGACCCACATAGTTTTAACTTTTTGGGTTGAGGTCTGTGGTTTAGGTACTCTTTTGTAAGGCCTCTTAGATGTAGAAAAATTGGTATCATGGCCAGGAGCTCGTTTTGAAACATTGAGTCTTACATGAGCAGTACCTTTATTAGGTGAAAATCTCCTAACAGTACTTTGAGAGAATACTGTTTGTGGCCTACCAGTACCTTGAAAAGAATGACCTGAAGGTACTGGTTGTTTGGAAAAAGTTCTTTTCTGTTGAGGGTACCTATATGATTCAGTGAAATTACTATGGTTGACCCTTCTAGAATAATTCCAAACAGGTTTGGGTGAAGCTGGTTTAGTTTCTGTAGGCCTATTTTGTACAGATCTGGTCTTTGGGTATTGACTTAAGTAATTTGAATGTAAGGTACAATCTTTTATCAAATGATTAGGACTATAACAAACAAAACACAATTTTTGATTCATTGACCCAAATCCAGATCTTTGAGGGTTATACCCAAGACCAGTGTGACTTCTAGGTGAATAATGAGAAGAGTTTCTAAAGTTAGCAGTATGTTGGAAAGAATTCTTTGAGGGAACTGCTGAGTGACTAGCAGTCCTTTGATTAAAGTGAGAAAATACTGCTGGTTTTGAAAAAGGTTTAGAGAAACTCTTATCATTAACATTATTCCCTGATCCCCTAGTATTCCCATGATTCTTAAGAATTAGATTGACCCTTAAGTTTATTCCTAAACTCTAGATTGTCTACTCCATAACAAGAAACATCTTTCCTAGGTGGTTGAAAACTTCCAACAGCATGAGGAACTGCATGATACCCCTCATCTTTCTTAAATTCAGGAGGTGTTGGGCTTATGGGTTCCTCACTACTAGATCTGTTTTCTTCTGAGCAAGTTTCAAATTCACTAGTTGAGATTTCCTCTGAACTTTCTTGTTCTTTATCACTAGTTGGGTTCTCTTCTGAACTACTATACTCAACACCATAACCTAGACCAGTTGTAACACTTGCTCTCCTTTTTTTTCACAGAACTGGACATGAGAAAGACCAGCTTTGTTCCAACTTTGAAGCTTTTCTAACAAATCATCTCTTTCCCTAGTTATCTTTTCTAACTCAGACACCTTACATCCTAACTTCCATTCACTTAACTTTAACTGATAGTCCTGTTGTTGATATTTTTCAGCCCAAGCTACTTCATTATTTTCATGTGTAATTATTTTAGCTTCTAAGGACTCTAAGGTCAATTGATAACCTAAGACTTCAGACCTAGCTTTATTATGTTTATCTCTTTCAGACACATAATCGCTAAGTACCTTTTGATACACATTATTGCAGTTAGAGAAAATGCAACTTTTCCTCCAAAAAATGGCTTAAAATTTGACAGAATCTGCTTTGCTCCTGTCATGCTTCCAGAGCAACCACTATCAACAATCAAATGATCTTTAAGCTCCACTTCTGGGTTGCCCTGCACAAAGATAAGAAAGTTAGTTTCTTTTAGGAACCCAAGCCATGACTGACTTCTGTTCCCCTTGGGGAGTCACATACTTAAAATCTTTAAGTATGTAATTCCCACTATCTTTTAAAACATGATCAATAACTTTCTTTTGTTCAAAAACTTGATCTTTGTTAGAAAAACAACTTTCTTTTACAACAGCATGTTCTTTTTCACCCACACTTTCTGAAAGTACTGGTTTGTCCCCAGCAGTACTTTCCTTTTTGACCCACATAGTTTTAACTTTTTGGGTTGAGGTCTGTGGTTTAGGTACTCTATTGGAAGGCCTCTTAGATGTAGAAAAATTGGTATCATGGCCAGGAGCTCATTTTGAAACATTTGGTCTTACATGAGTAGTACCTTGATTAGGTGAAAATCTCCTAACAGTACTTTGAGAAAATATTGTTTATAGCTTACCAGTACCTTGAAAAGAATGACCTGTAGGTACTGGTTGTTTAGAAAAAGTTCTTTTCTGTGAAGGGTACCTACATGATTTAGTGAAATTACTATGATTGACCCTTCTAGAATAATTCCAAACAGGTTTGGGTGAAGCTGGTTTAGTTACTGTAGGCCTATGTTGTGCAGATCTGGTCTTTGGGTATTGACTTAAGTAATTTGAATGTAGGGTACAATCTTTTATCAAATGATTAGGACTATAACAAACAAAACACAATTTTTGATTCATTGACCCAAATCCAGATCTTTGAGGGTTATACCCAAGACCAGTGTGACTTCTAGGTGAATAATGAGAAGAGTTTCTAAAGTTAGCAGTATGTTGGAAAGAATTCTTTGAGGGAACTGCTGAGTGACTAGCAGTCCTTTGATTAAAGTGAGAAAATACTGCTGGTTTTGAAAAAGGTTTAGAGAAACTCTTATCATTAACATTATTCCCTGATCCCCTAGTATTCCCATGATTCTTAAGAATCTCAACTTTGACTTCAGATGAACCTGGATTAGATTGACCCTTAAGTTTATTCCTAAACTCTAGATTGTCTACTCCATAACAAGAAACATCTTTCCTAGGTGGTTGAAAACTTCCAACAGCATGAGGAACTGCATGATACCCCTCATCTTTCTTAAATTCAGGAGGTGTTGGGCTTATGGGTTCCTCACTACTAGATCTGTTTTCTTCTGAGCAAGTTTCAAATTCACTAGTTGAGATTTCCTCTGAACTTTCTTGTTCCTTATCACTAGTTGGGTTCTCTTCTGAACTACTATACTCAACACCATAACCTAGTCCTGTTTTAATGTTTGTTCTTCTTTGTTTTTCACAGAAACTAACATGTGTAAGACCAGCTTCTTTCCAACTTTTAAGCTTTTCTAACAAATCATCTCTTTCCTTAGTCATCTTTTCTAACTCAGACACCTTACATCCTAACTTCCATTCACTTAACTTTAACTGATAGTCCTGTTGTTGATATTTTTCAGCCCAAGCTACTTCATTATTTTCATGTGTAATTATTTTAGCTTCTAAGGATTCTAAGGTCAATTGATAACCTAAGACTTCAGACCTAGCTTTATTATGTTTATCTCTTTCAGACACATAATCACTAAGTACCTTTTGATACACATTATTGCACTTAGAGCATACCTCAGTAGCAGTAGATGAAGTAGGTGCAGTAGCAACCAAAGCCAACAGAACAGGTGCATCTTCATTCTCCATGCTCCAGTCAAAGCCTCCAAGATCATCAGTGGAATCCAAAGCAGTACATCCTGGTTCCTCATCAAAAGCTGTGCTCCAATCATATTCCTCCATTGCAACCATAGAGAGAGTAACTGGTTCATCATCAAATTCAGCACTCCAGTCAACCTCTGATAAGTTTTCTTGAGCCACAAATGCTTTTGGTTTAGGTTCAGGAAGCTCCTTGAGTTCAACCTTGGGTTTCTCTATCATCCTGTTTGCTTGATACTTGGCAAACTTACATTCCCTTGCAAAGTGACCAGTCTTTTGACAGTTAAAGCATTCAATCTTAGACTTGTCAAATGCAATTCCTTGTTTGGCCTTGAAATCAATCCCTCTTCCTGTTTTCTTCATGAACTTCTTGATCCTAGCAGTAATCATAGCAACTTGCCATCTGATGTCAATTTCTTCTAGATCATCTTCTTCAATCTGCAGTAGGTCTTCTTCATAGGTAACAGGTAAAGTGGCTTGTTGAGCAAAGAATGAGCACACAACATCATCACAATTGATGTTGTTTGAGAGTTGTGAAGTGGTAGTAGACACAGTTGAGTAAACATCAGCAACAGTACTTTGAACTGGATAAGCAGTACTTTTAGTGGAAGTACTGCTTGTCTTGGCAGGAGACACAAAAGCAATACTGTTGGTTGATGAACCTGATTTACCATTCATCTCATGCTCATACACCTTCAAGTTGTTGTATAAATCATCAAAGTCCATAGTAGCCAAATCAGGTTGACCTCTGATCATAGTAGCAATCACATGCCAGATAGATGGCAAACTCCTTAGGAACTTCAAGTTTGCATCTTCAGTAGAGACTTCTACACCATGTATCTCTAGCATACTGAGAAGATTTTGAAATCTCTCATAGGCAGCATCAAGTCCTTCTCTTTCTCCAACAGCAAAGGTTTCAAACTGCTGCTTCAACAAACTTCTGTGCATCTTCTTGGAAGCATCATTACCTCCAAATCTTGTTTTGATAGCAGCCCACAGTTGTTTAGCATCCTTAGCATTATGAAACTTCAACAGGTGGCCATCAGGGATAGCAGACAGCAGTATGTTGAGAGCTTTGTCTTGATTCCTCTTTACAGTTGCAGAGAGTTGTTGCTGAGGTGGTTTAGGCTGTCCAGGAACGACTTCAGGTTCTTCTATAACTTGATTGCCATTGACAATGATATCCCAAAGTGCAGAGTCAGTAATAGCAATGTACTGCCTCATCTTCATGCTCCAGAGATCATACTCTCCCTTCTTGACTATGGGAATTCTAACAGTGGTGATGGATGGCATAGGTGTAGGTTCAGGTTGAGACATCTTGTAGGGTTTGTTTAGAAGATCGACTTGATTTAGGGTTTAGGGTTTCTTCTTAATCAGAGTTTCCACACAAGCTCTGATACCACTTGTTGGATCGTTATACTCTGACCAAACTACTTTATTATAGCTTGTCTAAGGTTTAGCAGTCTTGGATAAATCCTAAACTACTAATGATGAAACACTGAATTACTCTATTAAGTATGCGGAATTACTTAACAAAGCTAAGAAGAATTATAACAACTTCAACACTTTATATTAACCAAACTTTGAACCTGCTAATTATACAGATTCACAAACAACCCTAAATATCTCTAATATCGTATTCTTATATTCGTATCTCTAATAATGACTTAGGGATCCTTTTATAGGCTCAAGGAATACCCTAGTCGGTTTACAATACTTGAACGACAAGTATGCAAACTCTAACTTTAGAATATTCTAGATTATACATAATATTCCTAATCTAATCTTCAGTCTTTATCTTCAAGCAGTACTTTGACTTTATCAATGAGCAGTACTTTGATCACAAACAGTACTTTGACTTTAAACACTTTAGCAGCACTTTAGTCTTCAGCAGCACTTTGATCTTTTATACCCCAACACAGTACATTGCTATTACAGACCATGCTCTATGGGATGTAATTGTTAATGGTAATATGGTCATTGAAGAACCTGAAACAGTTCCAGGACAACCTAAACCACCTCAACCACAAGTGCCAGCAGCTACAAAAAGAAATCAAGATAAGGCTCTCAACATACTATTGTCTGCTATTCCTGATGGTCACCTAATTAGTTTCATGATGCTAAGGATGCAAAACAATTAGGGGCTGCTATCAAGACAAGATTTGGAGGTAATGATGCTTCCAAGAAGATGCATAGAAACTTATTGAAGCAACAATTTGAAACATTCACTGTTGGTGAAAGAGAAGGTCTTGATGCTGCCTATGATAGATTTCAAAATCTTCTTAGTATGCTAGAGTTATATGGAGCAGAGGTAATTGTTGAAGATGCAAACTTGAAGTTCTTAAGGAGTTTGCCATCTGTATTGCATGTGGTTGCTACTATGATCAGAGGGCAACCTGGTTTGGATTGTATGGACTTTGATGATATCTATAACAACTTAAAGGTGTATGAGCATGAGATGAATGGTCAAATAAGTTCAAAATCACACAACATTGCTTTTGTGTCTTCTAAAAACAAAAGCAGTACTTCCACTAAAAGTACTGCTTATCCTGTTCAAAGTACTGTTGGTGAAAAACAGCATGTTTGCACAACCATGACCACTACCACATCCTCACCATCAAACATCATGAATTCTGATGATGTTGTATGTTCCTTCTTTGCTCAACAAGCCACTTTACCTGTTAGACTGCCTCAATACAAATTGTACTCTCATTATCAATTTGACAGAGTTTTGTTTCATATAAGTCACATGAAAAGAACCCATACTCGATGGTTCTTATATCCCACTCCTTACTCGGAGAAAAATTAAATCATTGATACTCGACAAACGCACAGACTCATGATACTCGATAAGTTCTCACACAGGTAGCATACTCGATAATTTAAGGACACTTACTCGATAAGAACTGCATCAGATAAGCACAAGTACACTTACTCGATAAAGCATAGAATCATGTTACTCGATAACATTACTTACTCGATAAGACTAGAGAGAAAGGCCTTACTCGATGGAGGAGCATACTCGATAACTGGTTACTCGATAAGGGATCATGTTTTTCTAACTTGAAGAATAGAGACAACTTATATCGAGTAAGAAATTAGATTTCTTACTCGACAATAAATTGTCCTTATGCTTCGAGTAAGGCAAACATGATGCCTTACTCGATAACATCTCCACATATACTCGATAATTTCGAATGCTTACTCGATAAACATCATAAAGGCCAAAATTTTATAGAGTGATTTGGATCATGGGGCTGCTTACGTTGGTTGTCATTTGGCATTAATAAACGTAATCCAACCTTAAAACTAAAATAAGCCAAGCATCTCAATCACAATAGTGAAAACAGTTAAGCATATAAGGCCAAAATCAAGTAAATGTTATCGAGAGGTTCTAAGACTATAGGTGCATGTTAAGGGAGCAAGTACAAGCCACAAACAACAATCAAAACACACAAACAAGAACCCAATCAATACCAACCACTAATACGAGCCCTAGAAGCTAATTTTCTCAAATTTTCACAAAACTAATGAATCTATGGCCAAAAAGAGGATGAAGTTAATCAATTAAGGACCTACCAATGCTTCCTATCTACTCTAATTAGCCTGAAACATCATATTAAAGAAACACCCAAATTGAGCCTATGAACCCTAATTTTCGAATCTACCCCGAATCACAGAAAACATTCAAGAGATAAAGCACATGATTAAGAGCAGATAATGAACAATTTTAACACTTACAATATAAGAAAAACTCAAAATCAAGCAATATGGGTCGAGAGAAAATTTTGGCAGCGCTGGGTCGTTTGTTTTGTTTTTGTGAGTAAGAAAAATTATTTTCCTTGGCTTATAAAAGGGAAAGTTTCGAGTATTGACATTTTAGTCCCCTTGACTTGTTCTCAAACCAAACTATTGACAATATAAGCATTTACAGTCCCTCTAGTTATTAAGTTATAATATACCGAGTCCAAATGGTTAAGTCTTAGAGTTTAAGTGACGAAACTCCCCCTCGAACCAATACCACATATTGATGACTGTTTAATAAAACTTTTTGGCTCGAGAGTTAGTCGGAAAAGATGTTTTAAAGATGAAGAAAAACATGAAGATAAAAAATTCACAAGATTATGACAAATTTTCTCCCCCTCAAGATATGTTTGCGATAATGATTGATGAAAATGTTTTGAACAACATATCTTGAAGTAGTGAATTTTTTTTAAATAAGATAAGAAAATCTTTTTGTGTTTTTCTGATTTTATATTTTTGTGTTTTGTTTTTGAATAGATATTTACAAAGTGTTTTGGTGTCTGAATCGCTTAATTGTTTTTAAGAAAAGATTTTAAATCATCCGGAGTCAAACACCTCATACCAATCCGGTGAACCAGTTCAGCAAACCGTGATGGAGCTAATGGTTTTGTGAACAATTCTGCCAGCTGGTATTCAGTACCCAAAAAATATAACTCAATTGTACCCTTTTCAATGTGCTCCTTGATGAAGTGATAACGGAGATCGATGTGTAGAGGTGG
>LBNU01014853.1:118471-130745 GCA_014162995.1 Artemisia annua | reverse complement strand
AAGACCGAGTGATTGGAGGGTTTGAAAACAAGCACGGAGGTCTTTATGATCATAGGGAATCCTGCAAGCAAAAACGGGAATTCCACAAAACACAACATGGAGAGAAGCACTCCCCCACACTAATCCGAATACCACATCACACTTATTAGAAAATAAAAATAAAATAAAAAAGAAATAAAGATAGATAGATAGATTACACGGGTTGCCTCCCGAGAAGCGCATGTTTATTTATCGAGTCGTTAGCTTGACTCGCCCCGAATTTAATTGTCCTTGGGGGAGCAAGTGGATAATCAACACTGCAACGGACACCCGGCACGAAGAACAGAGATGCCGGGGTCAAAGACGATATCCTCACTCCCGGTGGAGTGAAGGAGAGGAGAAGTCACATCAAATGTGAAAAAGGGAAGAAAGATTTTGATAATTATCATAATAATATCTTCATTTTCAAAAGCACATTTCACATTATCATTAACTTGAATTTTATCGTTAAAGCTCTTTTGAAACACATCGGGAGGGAGAGTCGGGATGATGTCCTTAAAAAGAAATTTTTCAGGATGGATCACATCTCCCTCCGAATCCTTAGAATAATCATACTCCGGAGGAGATATGATGGGAGCGAGTTCATCGGCAAACTCCTTAAGACAAGAAGAAGAATCACTCTTATGATGTATATCTTTAAGCTCGGGTTCCGTATCAGACTCATCATTATTTTGAATGTCGAAAATTGGATTATCTGATTTAAGAGTAAATTCAGAATCGAAATCAAACAAAGGATTAGTGATAGTCATATCAAATGAAATTGAATCGAAAGGTTTCTCGGATACCCTTGGGATTGGAACAAGGTCATCAATTTCCTCAAGAGGATTGACGTCGACTTCCTTGTCCCCCATTGACAAGGTATCTGATTCCTTAACGAGTGAATCGATCTTAGAATTAACTTCTTCTGACGGCTCGTCATCATCACTCTCACTGTCGTCGGAGTATGAATAATTTTTGGTGAAAGGAAGAACTGGTCCTGGCTGAGTTAGATAATTGCGATTGATATAATTGACTTGCTTGCCAAGGACCTCAATTTGTGTACTCATAACGGAAATTTTCTCGGAAATACGATCACTCATCCTAGTGGTAGAGTCATGCTGAACTTCAGCATCCCACTGGTAATGATGTTGTGTCATATTCTCGATCAAATCATAAGCCTCTTGTGGAGTTTTCCGCATGATATTTCCACCGGCTGCCAACATAATTTTGTCTCGATCAATCGGAGTTATGTCATTATAAAAGATTAGGATTTGATCAAAAAGCAAAATTTTGTAATCAGGACATTTCTGTAACAAATATTTGAATCGTTCCCAAGCTTCAAATATTGATTCCTTGGGCAATTGCTGGAAATTTCGAATGTATTTCCTAAGCTGCACCGTTCAAGAATAGGGAAAGTATTTTGAGAGAAACTTAACGAACATCTCTTCCCATGAATGAATTGAATGAGTTTTAAGAGAGTAAAACCAATTTTCAGCATCGTGGGATAAAGAGAACGGGAAGAGATTCAAACGGATGCTATCAAGAGAAACTCCATTTTGTTTTATAGATTGAGTGATGGATAAGTATTTATTTAAGTTTTCGTTTGCATCCTCATCTCGAAATCCGTGAAATTGGCAATTTTGCCTGATCAGTCGAACCATATGATTTTTCAAAGTGAAATCGGTTCTCGGAACTGATGACGCAGTAATCGGTCCTCCTCTACCGATTGACGTAGGACGATAGAAATCGTCCATGGTCCGTGGATCATGGGGTTGAGACGATGGAAAACCAATCATCGTAAAGAATTAAACGTCGAGAGGGTAAAGAAGATAAGAATTATCGGTGAAGAGGATAAGAAGATAAGAATTAAACGATATGAGAGGGTAAAGAGATAAGAATTAAACATAAAGAGGATACGAAGATTCTTTTTGGATTTTAAATATAAAAAGATAATAAGAAAAGAAGAAAAATATTATTGGATTTTTATAATTGGAAAAACAAAATAAGAACAAAATTTTAAAAGAAAAATAAATTTTGAAAAAGAAAATATTTTTGGGTTTTCATAATTGAGAAAAATTGAAAATAAATGAAGATAGAAGAAAAACACAAGAAATTTTGAAAAGAAAATGTTTTTGGGTTTTTATATTTAAGAAAAACTTGAAAGATCATATTTTTGGATTTTTGTATTTTGTAATTTTTTTTTTGCTTTTATAATATGAAAATATTTACAAAATGGTATATTTACGGGGAAGGTTTTTCAAAACACAAATCAACAAACGTGAATCAAAAACTCGTAAAACACTTCCCCGGCAGCGGCGTCAAAATTTGATTGATGTATATATAATTATAGTCCAAAGAAACACAAGTGAAGTATGTATTTCCCGGGTCGTATACCCAACGAAGTGTGAATTGAATTCGTGATTCGGTTCGTGAATGAGTGAGATGAATAGTGAGAGATAAAAGAGATATTTGGAGTTTTAAGACTACGATAGCAAATATAAACTAAAAAAACAATAACAAAGCATATAAGACAAGCACATAAAGTTCAAATAACCTAAAATGCAATCTAATCTAAAAAACGATCACTTACGGGAATTTAAAGGCAACTAAATAAACATATAAATCTAGAGGCAAACTAATTATACTAAGTAAAGGTAATAAATCTAGTGGCAAGCTTAATAATCTAAGATTAACGATAAAAGCTAAAAATTGCAAACTAGAATATTAAGCAAGAAAATAAGAAATAAACGGTAAAAGGATATACTTGTTAAGCAAATTATCACGATCCTTAAATGTGGTTATTATTTCAATTAGGTCCTCTATTGATGAATCAATATCTTTTACAAATAATTATTCTCTCACAACGTTGGTTTAAAAATAATTTCATAAAGAGATATCGATATCTAGATTAAAACCCAATTATTTTCACGGCTTTTGCCCATTTAAACAACCAAAATTTCAATCCAAGTAATTTAAAATTACTACCAATATTTTGTCTAACTTTTTATAAAACCACACTTAATTCACGGATCAATCTACTCAACAAGCATAATAACGATCTACTCACAACTCATATTAATTAAACTAATAAACACAAATATTTCAACAAACATAAACATATTAATAAACTAATTATCTAAAAGCGAAAAGGATGAGAAAATAGAACCCGGTCTAAGAGATGAGATGAATTTAATCACCCGATCTTATAAACTAAACAAACCATAAAGTTTAATTCTTTAATAGCTTTAATAAAACCAAATAGTTAATAAAGCTTGTGACTTTATTAACTAATTAGCTTATTAAGACTAAAAAGTAATAAACTTTATTGATAAACTAGCTTATAAGACCCTTAAGCTCCGGCCTTAGCGGTAGAAATGATGAGAAACAAAGAAAAATCAAAACTTTATTAGGAATAAGAAATAATAATGACAANACACAAGTGAAGTATGTATTTCCGAGGTCGTAGTCCCAACGAAGTGTGAATTGAACTCGTGATTCGGTTCGTGAATGAGTGAGATGAATAGTGAGAGATAAAAGAGTTGGAGTTTTAAAACTACAATAGCAAATATAAATTAAAAAACAATAACAAAGCATATAAGACAAGCTTAAAAATCTAATCTAAAAACGAGCACTTACGGATATTTAAGGGCAACTAAATAAACATATAAATATAGAGGCAACTAAGTAATGATAATAAATCTAGTGGCAAGCTTAAAAATCTAAAATTAACGATAAAAGCTAAAAATTGCAAACTAAACTATATTAAGCAAGCAAATAAGAAATAAACGATAAAAGGATATACTTGTTAAGCAAATTATCACGATCCTTAAATGTGGTTTATTATTTCAATTAGGTCCTCTAATGATGAATCAATATCTTTTACAAATAATTATTCTCTCCCAACGTTGGTTTAAAAATAATTTCATAAAGAGATATCGATATCTAGATTAAAACCCAATTATTTTCACGGCTTTTCCCCGTATAAACAACCGAAATTTCAATCCAAGTAATTTAAAATTACTAACCAATATTTTGTCTAACTTTTTATAAAACCACACTTAATTCACGGATCAATCTACTCAACAAGCATAATAACGATCTACTGACTACTCATATTAATTAAACTAATAAACACAAATATTTCAAAAACATAAACATATTAATAAACTAATTATCTAAAAGCGAAAAGGATAAGAAAATAGAACCCGATATAAGAGATGAGACGAAATTAACCACCCGATCTTATAAACTAAACAAACCATAATGTTTAATTCTTTAAAAGCTTTAATAAAACCAAATAATTAATAAAGCTTGTGACTTTATTAACTAATTAGCTTATTAAGACTAAAAGTAATAAACTTTATTGATAAACTAGCTTATAAGACCCTTAAGCTCCGGCCTTAGCGGTAGAAATGATGAGAAACAAAGAAAAATCAAAACTTTATTAGGAATAAGCAATAATAATGACCAAATAAGCTATGGAAGAGCTTATTGGTTGATAAAGCTACAAACTTTATTATGAAAAACCTAATAAAAAGCTAAAAGATTGAAACTTTATGATAAAAACTTAATAGATCTAAGAAATTAAGCTATTTTTAGAAGAAAAACTAATAAAGTTGCAAACTTTATGATAAAAACCTAGTAGATCTATGATAATAAGCTAAGTTTATAACAAAAACTAATAAATTTGCAAACTTTTTAAGAAATTAGTATTAAAACTACTAGATCTATTAAAATAAACTAATTGATGACTTTATATAAAAGAAAAACTAATAAAAATAAAATATTTTTGATTTTTTATAAAGTAATTTGTAAAATAAAAAGTAGATCTAAGTTTATAAAAAGCTTTTAAAACAAAGTATTAAAAGAGAGTGTATTAAATAAGCTAGATCTAAATAGATAATAGGTTTACATGACTTAATAGAAAAGAAAAAAGAAAAGAGTAGAAGTAGAGAAAAGTAATATTAATCTTCAAATCTTCAAAATAAATCTTCAATTCTTCAATTATATTAATACTAAAAAGTTGATTACAATAAGCATTTAATAAGCTAAAAATTACATTAAAAATAAGCTAATACATAATACTACTTCTACTCTCTATTTTTACTCTTACTCCTAATTTACACCTACTCCTAATTTACTACTCCTAATGTTTCTGTGTGGTGATATCCGAATGCTTTTATATATTTGTGGGTATGAATCTCGCCCTTTTGTGTCTACATGCATACACCAAATCTCAGCCACTCATACATCATCTGGACCTTTCTGCCAGTTATAATTATCTCGTCACATGTGCCACGTGTCGAGCTCCTATTGGTCAATTCTCCTCACAACTGCCACCTCGTACCCGCCAAGTCAGACTGCCACCTCGGACTGACAACGTCACAGTAGACACGTGTCCTCTTCTGATTGGTCAACCACCTGCCACGTCGTACCTTGTATTGACACCTGTCAGCGCCGCCTTCTCTGACTGTTCCTCGTACCTGCAATAAATGCCAATCATTAGCTGGCGGCGCCGCCGCCACGTGGCAGCCTCCCATTAGTCAGCCGCCATCCACGCCAGCAGGTGGGACCCACAATTTGTTATAGCTCAGGTGGGGCCACTGCCACGTGTCATGCTACTACTGGTCCATGTGGCGACACGTGGCATGCCACGTGTCGAGTTGGGTCTGGTATGGGCCGGGTCTAGATCGGGTCGGATACGGGTCGGGTCTGGATCAGGTCGGATACGGGTCGGGTGCCACGTGGACCACTGAAGTGATGCCACGTGGCAGTGAGAATTAAATCCCACTTTTGCACTAGCCCGGATTCGAACTCAGGACCCCTCGGTTGAGGGTGAAGCTTGCTTACCACTGGGCCAAGCATAGCTTCAAGGATTTATATGCATAATTTTATTTTTATAGTAGTTCAGTTTTTAGTCCGTTTTTATTAATAAACATAGATCTTGAACGGTTCATTTAAGGAGTTCTAGGATGGTTCAAAAGGAGAGGAAAGGACCGTTGGACTCGTTTTTTCGTGCTCTTTCTAATGGTGTGCTCGGGGAATTTTTTCAACTTCGTTTGAACCTCGTAAAACGCGTAAACATCATCGAAACTCATCCGAAAATCACCGTTTTTGCTTTGTTTTCAAACCCTTTGTACCTGCAAGACATAATAACACATTCCAAATATATTTGCAAAATAATTTAACATATTTCATGGTTATTAGTCTATTTTTTTGCATTTTGAGTATAAAAATGATGTATGTTTACGCATACATCAAAATCCCCCACACTTAAGTATTGCCGTGTCCTCACGCAATGTCATCAACTCACGCTTTTGAAATAAATAATTTCAAACCTCTTTTTACTAACTTTGAAAAGTAGCAAAACGTTCAAAAGAGATTAAGAAATCATTTATTCTAAAAACGCCCCGTTTGACCATTTTATTCATGCATAAACTATTTTTTTGTACTTTTTTTTTATATATGTGACAAAAGCCGACTATCATTATCGTTAGATAACTTTTAGGGTCATAAAGTAGTGACCATTCAGATAGAATTCATCGTCCTTGATTTTTCACAAGTCCCCAAACTAAGCTTAAAAACGAGATCACAGCTTACTTACAAATTAGATGCTAACGCTACTCATGGAAGTTACTTGTGTAATAACTTCTCGCTCCCATTTTCTTAATTTATCTAGATTTTTTTTTATTTTTGTTGAGAAATGAATTTCTTCATATTTTCTCATTTCGATATATTTTTATTCCGATAAAGATACTAAGTTAAAACGCTAAGTAGTTTTCGATCTTCTCTCAAGAATCGTTGCCTTAAAAATGAGGTCCACATCAAGGAATTAGGATACAATCGAACTCATATACATATACATCAAGGAATGAACTCATACATAATCATAGACATAAGTTGTGAAGTACTACACGTGCACCTCATGTGACTAATCTAGGATCATCCACATGCACCTCACGCGCCATCAACTTGTCTTACAACATAAGCACTAATCAATCCATACTTTATTCATAACTTTTCATACTTTTTTTTTTTAATAACATGATATAANTCTGTTTTTATTAATAAACATAGATCTTGAACGGTTCATTTAAGGAGTTCTAGGAAGGTTCAAAAGGAGAGGAAAGGACCGTTGGACTCGTTTTTTCGTTCTTTTTTCAATGGTGTGCTCAGAGAATTTTTTCAACTTCGTTTGAACCTCGTAAAATGCGTAAACATCATCGAAACTCATCCGAAAATCACCGTTTTTTCTTTATTTTCAAACCCTTTGTATCTGCAAGACATAATAACATATTCCAAATATATTTGCAATATAATTTAACATATTTCATGGTTATTAGTCTATTTTTGTGCATTTTGAGTATAAAAATGATGTATGTTTACGCATACATCAATGCTACTTCCAAATCCCCATCACAGAATTGACCGACTGAGAACAGATTGTGACCAAGGCCTTCGACATAATACACACGACTAATTTTGATGTTCCCACTGACATAATCCCCATATCCCATAATTGCAGCGAAATGGTCATTCCCGAATCTGACAGTTCCTATGTGTTAGGAATACAAATATTCCTGTAAAAGACTCGGTCACCTAATTATTGTAATAGCATTAAGTTAGCTCGTAGTTAGGTTAGTTATTAGTTAGATGTAGTTTAAGTAACATCGTGGAAGAAGGACGGGTCTTTACCCACTATATGCCTGATCCACAGCCCGGGTGTGGGCGTTTTTATTTCTTGTATAAATAGCCCTCTCCCACCAAAGGAGAGGGTTGGACCTTCATTCACTTAAGCTAATATTCATAGTTTTCTCTCAAGGTTCCAATATTTCTTTCTTTCTCTTCTACTCCTTAATCCATACGCCAACACAACCACTAGTACTTCATGTTTGTGACTTGATTATTATCCTACAAATGGTATCAAGAGCCATGGTTTCATCTTAGGGCCTTGGTGAATCTTATTTGGTGTGGTTTTGTGTGGATTTGTGAGTTAGTAGTGTTTTTCTTGAAAACATCTAGGTTTGATTTATCTAGTGTTAGTTGACATGTTAGAGATGTACTTTCATGATCATTTGTGTTAGTGTTACATTATTTCTCAGTTGGTTTTGCCATATCATACGTAGTTTTGAAGATTGGATTGTGTTTGGGTCGGTTTTCTTGACTGCGGTTACCTCCACTGTTCCATTGCTTGTCAGCGGTTTGCTACTGGATTTCTGTGGTTAGTTGCCTGCGATTACTATTTTGAGTTAACGGACAAAACGCAAGGATAGTGACAGCTTTGGACCATTGTGGACTGTGACTAGCTCCTGCGGTTTGGTGGTCTGCGATTTAGTAATTGTGGTTTGCTATTGTGGTTTGCTTTTTCTGCGGTTACCACACTTGCGGTTTTGATCTTTTTGCGGTTTACTACTTCCTGCGGTTATCTCACCTGCGGTTAACTCACCTTGTGGTTATCTCTCCTGCGGTTAATTCTTCCTGCGATTTGCTCATCTTGCGGTTAACTATTCCTGCGATTTGTTCATCTTGTTGCTGTTTACTACTACGTTGCGGTTTGTTCACTTAGGTTGCGACTTTCTCAACTTGTTTGGCAATTTACTAAGTGATGAGATTCATGTGATAGGTTAATCATTTTGCAATTCGTGAATTGTTGTAACATTAGTCGTCTCAATTAATCTAATTGTGATCTGACGTTGTGAGTTAATCCTTACGACTTGACTAATCTCAATTGGATATATTGTAAATTGACTTGTCACAACTTAACACTTGATGCAAACTGTGACTCATCTGGTATCTCTCTATTAGTTTAATTTGCTGAGTATATCTTCCGGTTTCTTTTGTTGACTTTAGTAAAATCCCTAGAAAGAATCATTTCTCGGTTTAAGTCACAAAAGCTGTAAAATCCCGTTTGAAGACTTTAAGATGTCGACAGTCTCAGATGACATTCAAGCTGCAGGGTCCGACACCCGACCTTCGATGCTAGACAGGACAGATTATGAATCATGGGCACAAAGAATCAGATTGTATTGTTTGGGTAAAGAAAATGATGAGAACATTCTGCGATCTATCGATGAAGGTCCTATGAAGATGGGTACAACCAAAGATGCTATCTCCACGGCTGAGGATGGTTCTGTCATCCAGGGAATTGATAGACCACGCACTTACAATGATCTCAATGATGTTGAAAAGAAGTGCTATGATGCTGACATTCGAGCCTCCAACATCGTGATACAAGGGTTACCCAAAGATGTGTACAAGCTAATCAACTTCAACACTGAAGCCAAAGCCGTGTGGGACAATGTCAAAATGCTTCTGTCTCGATCGGAGCTGACCAAAGAAGACCGTTGATGAGACGAAAAGTGTTACGTTTTTAGGGGGTCATTTAAGCCCTAATTCGTATAAATGTGATCAAATATTGCCCTAAATCGTTCCTTTTGTCATTTTAGGTACTTTTGAGAGGAATTCTGGAAAACATGCATATTCGGACGTTTTTGGAGCATAAAAGTGAAGAAAATGACAAAGTCTCAAAAGATGAAGATATACAACCTGACGGCGTCAGAAGTCACAAGGTGACGCCGTCAGAAAGCCTTGACAAAAGAGTGGAAACCAATTATCAAATGACGGGCCAGAGGAAATTTTGGATTTAACACCTGACGCCGTCAGGTGTTTAGGAAAAGTAGGCCGTCAGGAGTAAAGTTAAAGAGTGACGGCCCAGAAGGATTTATAAGGTGACGGCGTCAGAAGTGGATCTAGGCCATCCGAGAAACCTAATGGCGGAAAGCTGACGGCGTCAGCCCTTATAACCTGACGCCGTCAGAGTGTAAAATCAATATATAGTTTTCTAATTTTCATTCATTAAGTGTGGAACTTTGTGGAGAACTTTTAGGGCAAACCCTAAAGACGAATTTTCTGTGACTTTTAGGGTTTCCAACCCTTGGAACCCTAGTGCTTAATTAAAGATAAGTCTTCACTTTAATTCAATCAATATGTCTATGTGTTGGTTGTCTATCTATCTTGCTTATCTTTCAATTAACATGAGTGGCTAAATTCTCTAGTGTTTGCTTAGATCTAATGAAACCTAACTATTAATTATTGGTTGATTGGTGTGTGTTGTTGTTTGTTGGGATGATTGTTTCATCGATGTTAGGCTCAAGAAAACTGGCCAACCTCCTTTAAGGTAACGTGCTTGAACGTCTTGGGAAACATGTAGTCGAGGCATACTAGGCTATTAAGGTAGTATTTAACGNTCAACACTGAAGCCAAAGCTGTGTGGGACAATGTCAAAATGCTTATGTCTGGATCGGAGCTGACCAAAGAAGACCGTGAATCTCAATTGTATGATGAGTTTGAGCATTTCAAAATGAATCCTGGTGAAAACATTACTGACTACTATGTCAGATTTCACAAGCTGGTTAATGACATGAGAATGATCAGAATGACAATGCCCAACATTCAACTCAACTCTAAGTTTGTGAACAACATGTCACCTGAGTGGGATCGTTTTGTTACAGCTGTCAAGCTCAACAAAGGATTGAGAAATACGAACTATGAACAATTGTTTGCTTATCTACAACAACATGAGAAGCATGCAGCATATGATCGTCAATTAAGAGAGAAGCTCAATCTAACTGTCACCAATGACTCACTTGCTTTCATGACTAGTATGGTGCCAACCAATCAACCTGTGTCATCAATGGATCACTCATCTCTATAGTCATCGGCTGTCATGAATACTAATCTCGACTCAGGATACTCTCATACTGACAAGATGATTGACAATCTTTCCAATCAAGTGTCTCTACTGGTTCAACATTTCAGGGCTGCACTCCCATCTTCCAACAATCAACTCAGAACTTCCTCCAATCCACGTAATCAGGCTATTGTGGAAGATGGAAAAGTAATGGTGCAAAACGTTCAGGGAAGACAGAATGTGAATCAAAGGAATGCTGTGCGGGGTAACTTTCAGAACAGAGTTGGAAATGTGAATCAGGGACAAGGAAGGCAACCAAAATGTTACAACTGTGGGGGTTTAGGTCACATCGCCAGAAACTGCACTCAGCCGAAACGTCCTCAAAACTCAGATTACTTCAAGGACAAAATGTTGCTCATGCAAGCTCAAGAGAATGGAGTTGTGCTAAATAAGGAAGAATTGGCGTTTATTGTTGGGGATGAGGGAAAGACATTTGATGATGATGTAGATGAACAACCAGTTCAGGATTTAGCTCTTAATGATCCAAACATCTTCCAGGTAGAGGATTGTGATGCTTTTGACTCAGATGTTGATGACGAACCCACTTCTCAGACAATCTTCATGGCTAATCTATCATCTGTTGTCTCACCCACACAACAATCTGGTCCATCCAAATCATCCATCATATCTGAGGTACTGAAATTATATGATAAATGTGCTGACAATGATGAACAAAAGACCTTCAACGATATACGACAAAATAATGTTGGTGAATCAAATGAGGCTGAATTGGAAACCATTAATGTGTTCCCAACTGAGCAACATTTGGATCACAACAGTAATTCTGACGTATCTTGTGGAATGTCTTCTGTTGCGTGTGATAATAATGTGATGCATGAACAAACGATATATGACGAAGTACAACAAACAAACGTTGCTGAATTAGATAGGGAAAATGATAAAAAAATACATTGAACTTGACACTTTTTACCATTGTATGTTGCCAACTATTTTTTTTCTCATTGTAACACAAAACTTGACATTTTTTGCTATTGTATGTACTAAGTGTCGCATCGTTAGTCCTTTACACTAACGGTCGTTAGTAAATAACTTAAAATTCCATTTTCTTCCGATTTTACATGTTTTCATCCGTTTTTGTCCGATTTTACACGTTTTCTTCCATTTTTTAACGTTTACGCCTGTTTTTTTACGTTTTCACCCTGTTTTTTTTATGTTTTTGCATGTTTTTTTACGTTTTCGCCCATTTTTTTTACGTTTTCGTCCGTTTTTTTACGTTTTCGCCCATTTTTTACGTTCTCGTCCGGTTTTTTTACGTTTACGCCCGCTTTTTTACGTTTTCTACCGGTTTTTTACGTTTTCACCCGGTTTTATTCCTTTTTTACGTTTTCGCGTGTTTTCTTACGTTTTCGCGTGTTTTCTTACGTTTACGCCCGTTTTTTTACGTTTTCGCCTGGTTTTTACGTTTTCTTCCGTTTTTTACGTTTACGCCCGTTTTTTTACGTTTACGCCCGTTTTTTACGTTTTCACCCGGTTTGTTTTGTTTTT
>LBNU01014853.1:74984-103267 GCA_014162995.1 Artemisia annua | reverse complement strand
TTTTTTTTTTTTTTTTTTTTTTTTTTTTTTTTTTTTTTTTTTTACGTATTTTTTTTTTTTTTTTTTTTTTTTTTTTTTTTTTTTACATGATAAACTTTTGACCAAGTAAATCTAAGAACTAGCCTTAATGAAAGAATACTTTTAAAATATTAAATAAGCTTAAAAAAATAATAAGCCACAACTTAAAGTACAAGCCAATAGTAAAATATAATAAAACTAAATAAAAGCTTAAATCTAAATCTAAAATATAAATCTTTAGTGAAAAACAAGTTTTAAAGACTAAATAGCTAGAAAATAAGCTAATAAGCCACGACTTGGGTTACAAGCCCTAGCTTATTTATGTATTATTCGACTCAATAAAAACCATGCAAGAGGTGGCAAGAAACTTATAAAAGCTTGTGTAAAGATTTAAAGAAGAAGCTGTAAAGATTAAACAATAAAGATTAAGAGAGCGCGCAAATAAGGCTAAATAAGACATCAAAATAAGCTTACATTAAAGAGAAAAATACACTAAAGCACAAAATAAGCTAAGACTACACCTACCTTCCCCTCTCCTCTAATCTAAACTAATTAATGCTTACAAATGAAGCTACCAAATGATATTTATCAAGCTAGGGCGTTACAAGTTTGCTTACGTGTACGCTTTGCCCCCTAACTTTTACAAGTCATGAAAGTGACATATAAACTACATTTCAAAGCTACTCAACGTCTTAAAATACTAAATGTAACTCTGTAACTTCGAGGCTTTGCTGTTGACGTTTATTTCAAAGTCTTCAGAAGATGTAAAACTTCACTGCTCAAATTTGGAAAGCTTCTCTTATAAGTCTCTTTCATATTCGATTAAGCGTTTTTTTTCATCTTTTCGAGCTTTTAAGAAATAACTTTGTCGTCTTGGGCTTTTCTTAAGTAGATACATCGTTGACCTCGCTTCTGACACTTTTCCACATCTCGTCTCGTTTTAGGCTTTTTGGTTGGATTTTCATGCCATTTATGCAATATCCTTCCTGCACGATCACAAACACAAAAACCGAATATCTTTGGCGTTTAACGTTTGTTTTTGGTCTATAATAATCTAATAATGGTGAATAAAAGGTATGTGAATAAGCACATACCAATAAACTATCAAAGAGGGCTTTCCAAAGGGTTGTAACGTAAGGTGTAGGGATATGATAAACACGGTTTGGTTGGAATAAAGGGTATTTTAATGGTGGCGAATTAATTATCATGATCAAATACATGCACTATACATCGTTGCTTAAGCCAAGACTCAACTAAATCTAAAGCTAAAAATGAAATAACAAAAACATAAAAGAAACATAAAAGGAAACGGGATGGTAGTCCGTATGTTTTTCTTTTTCTTTTTCACATGTTTTTGTATTTTTATTGATTTTTTATTTTTTTATTATTATTATTTTTTTTTTTTACTTAAAGGTAAATTTTATTAAGTAAATGGAGCCAAAAGGCAGTACAAGAAGTAGAAAATGCAAAGTGTTTACAAAAGACTAAGATTCATACTTAGTTTCACACTTTGCACTAACAAAAAAATATGGCATAGGACAAATATCCTAGCTCACATACCAACAATAATAACATCAGGACTATAACAAAATTCAGCCTAATACTCAAATAAAATTAGTCAAGGTAGAAGGTGGCTTAATCTATCACCACCATCACACTCTGAATCCATGGAATATTGCAATGGAGTCAACCAAAGCATATCCAAACATCACCATGTGATGGCAATGAATAGAAAGCAAAGCTACCAAGACCAATTAAATAAGAGAAATTACAGAAACTTCAAGAGCAGCAGCCAAAAAACAGACCATAAACAAAGACCAACATCCAAAATCCAAGCAAATCAGAACTAAAACATCAAGCCATCCATAGCTTCAGATCAGCAATGCATCAGGCCAACCACTGAAGACCAGAAGCTTATCACATTACAGAATTCAAACATAACAAAGGAAGTGCCAGAGTAGCAATTTTGGGGTATTTGCCTCCTTAAAAACCTACTTATGTAAAACCCAGAGGGTAAAACCATAAGCAGGACAAAAAGAGTGCAACATACACCAAAAACTTCCCAAAAACACAACCAAGAAACCTTCCAAACAGATCTCCCAAAGCCATCATCCATAATCAAACCAGTCTTCTGATCAGCATCAACCAAAGCCATCTCCAAATGCATCATCAAGGAAAAGAGCATAGTTTGTGTTACATTTCCAAAATCCAGTATCTTCTCTATACCTGTACATCCAAATACAAATGCAAGAACCCAGAAAAAGCATAAAACTCATTAGATTAGATGTTGGTGTTATCTCTGGCCAACTCATTGGCCATTCTCCTGTAGTACTCATTACTTCTAACAGGGATGTTCCAAATCTCAGAAGCCTTGCAAACTTGTGGAGTGTACTTCAAATTAAGCCCCAATAATCTCAATCTAACAGTGTCCACAATACTCTTTAAGACTCCCTCTTCACTTCTTCAAACATGATTCATTCTTCTACAATTTCTTTCATACCAAATATAATATACAATAGCACCAAAGACCAATCTTTGAATCACACTCCAAATGGTGTTATTGGCAGTTTTGTTAATAATGGCAGAGATCACACTAGCCCAATCATTACCAATATTCTCTAATCTAGCCATAGTTTTCAACCTTTCCCATAGTCTTTTGGAAAACACACAAGAGAAGAACAAATGACTATGAGATTCATCCTCCATATTGCATAATAAACATCTCTTATCACCAATATTAAACCACTTGGCTAATCTATCTCTAGTTTTCAATCTTCCTCTCACAGCAGTCCAGAGAATAAAAGAATGCCTAGGAACACCTTGATTAAACCAGACATGATCATACCAGATGACCTTAGGAGAATCATCATTAATAGCTTTCCACACCTCTTTGGTTGAACAGTTAACTTCCTTGTCTTCTTTGTTAACCCACACAGCCCTATCACTACAATTAGCATCAAGAATAGGCACAGGGATACTGTTGATATTAGCAAACTTATCACTCCAATCTATGGGCCAGTTCCAGTTCTGATTAACAATAATATCAGCAACACTAGCATTGATATTCATCCCAGAATCAATAATAGTCTGCATATCAATGAACTTACTCAAAGGACCTTGAGCATGCCACTTATAAAACCATACATTACAACCCTTGCCATCGCCTAATTTAACCCAAATGAACTTTCTCACAATATCCCTTAAATCAAGAAGTTTCTTCCAACTCCAAGGAGCACCTTTACTGACCTTGATATTCCAAATACTTCTCCCTTTTAATCTGTAAATGTTAATCCATTTCACCCAAACAGAATTCTTATTATTCACTATGTTCCATAAGTGTTTAATCATTAAAGCTTGATTCCAAAGATGTACAGACTTGATACCAAGACCACCTTGGCTTTTAGTCTTGCATACATCTTTCCAGGCAACACTATGATTACTACTCTTAATTTCTCCTCTATTCCACAGAAAACCTTTAAACAACTTATCAATAGTCTCACAAACATTCAGGGGTAAAATGAACAAAGAGGACCAATAAACTTGAACAGAGGCCAGAATAGAAGTGATAAGTTGTAACCTACCAGCAAATGACAGAGTTTTGTTCCTCCAATCACCAATTCTCTTCTCCACAATATCAATAAGACTTTTACAATCATTAAACCTCAACCCTTTAGACACCATGGGAACACCTAGATATCTAATAGGCAAAGTTCCATCCTTAAATGGCATAACTAGCTTAATGTTAGCAATATCATTAACTGACATATTACTAAAAAAAGCCTCACTTTTATGTAAATTAGGATATAAGCCAGAGCACATACCAAATTCATCAAGACCTCTTCTCAGCACAGAAGCAGAAACCAAATCACCATGGCACAACATCAACAGATCATCACCAAAGTAGAGGCTGGTAATCAAGAGATCTTTACACCCCCAATGATACTGGAACTTCTTTTCAGCTTTAACTTGCCTTTTAACCATAAGATTCAGTACTTCCATGAAAAGAGTAAAAAGATAAGGGGAAATGGGGTCCCCTTGTCTTAGTCCTCTACCAGCTTTGAAAAAACCATGAGTCTCACCATTGATACAAACAGAAAAGTGAGTTATGGTAAGGCATATCATAATCCAATGAACCATAACAGGGTGAAACCCAAACTCCAGAAGAATATACCTTAAGAAACTCCAATTTACAGTGTCATAGGCTTTCATTATATCAACTTTAAAAGCACACCTTTTAGCACCCCAATTCCAACCATAACCTCTCATAAATTCTTGAGTCAACAGAATATTATCACTAATTTGCCTTCCAGGAATGAAAGCACACTGATTAACATCAACTAACTCATTAAGAACCATTTTTAACCTATTAGTAATGACTTTACTAATGGTTTTGTAAAGGATGTTGCAGCATGATATTGCTCTAAAATCAGAAACCATAACAGGATTTTTGATTTTAGGAATAAGAGAGATAAGTGTGGTATTGAACTCACCCAACAGTTTACCACTAGAGAAGAATTCTCTAACAGCATCACAAGTATCCTTTACCACCACTTTCCAAGCAGCCTTGAAGAACTTAGAGGTATATCCATCAGGTCCAGATGCTTTATCATCTTCAATGTCAAATAATGCCACCTTAATCTCATCATCAGTAACTTCTTTAATCAAATCCAAAGCAGTCTCAGGCTCCAACTTCTTAGAAAACAAACTGCTTGGATCTTCAATAGGAAAGATTTCTTCAGAATCATTAAANATGGTTTTGTAAAGGATGTTGCAGCATGATATTGCTCTAAAATCAGAAACCATAACAGGATTTTTGATTTTAGGAATAAGAGAGATAAGTGTGGTATTGAACTCACCCAACAGTTTACCACTAGAGAAGAATTCTCTAACAGCATCACAAGTATCCTTTACCACCACTTTCCAAGCAGCCTTGAAGAACTTAGAGGTATATCCATCAGGTCCAGATGCTTTATCATCTTCAATGTCAAATAATGCCACCTTAATCTCATCATCAGTAACTTCTTTAATCAAATCCAAAGCAGTCTCAGGCTCCAACTTCTTAGAAAACAAACTGCTTGGATCTTCAATAGGAAAGATTTCTTCAGAATCATTAAAGAACTTTTGAAAATGATTAACAAAAGCAATAGACACATCATAGCCTTTGAAAACATTCCCCTGTTCATCTTTAACCTCTTCAACTCTATTTTTAGATTTTCTACCTTTCACCATACTATGAAAATACTTACTATTACAATCACCCTCCTTGAGCCACTGGATTTTGGTCTTCTGTTTCAATACTCTTTCTTCATCAAGAACAGCCTCTTTATAAGCAGCATCATAAATCATCTCTTCTTCTCTCAACTTAGAATTCAAAGGTTCTTTGTCTAAATTACCTTGAATCCTTTCCAATTCAACTCTAAGAAATTTGACTTTATCAAATACATTACCAATGTTTCTGTTCAACCCTCTAAGATGCTTTTTCATAGCTTTAAGCTTTTTAGCCAAGATAAACATCTTATATCCCTTTATGCTAATATCCCAATTGTCTTCAACAGTAGACATAAATTCTTTCTTCTCAGTTAGATAGTTCATAAATCTAAAAGAACTACCCTTATTCTGCCTATTAACATCCCCATAAATAGACAAAATGGCAGGAGAATGATCTGATATCATATATGGGAGAAACTTAGCATGACTATGAGGATACATGCTCATAAAACTGTCATTACCCATTATCCTATCAAGTTTCTTAAGAATACCAACCTCAGGGTCTCTTCTTTTCTGAATCCAAGTGAAGAACAGACCACTCATATTAATATCATCCATACAAATTCTATCCACACACTCTTTAAACTCTTTCATACCAATTCCACTCTTAACATTAAAACTGTTAGAGTTTTCATTATGATATAAAGTAGTGTTAAAGTCACCTAACATAACCCATGGGTGATTCCCTGCAACACTCTTGTGATCAAACAGATTTTTCCACAGCAAGAGTCTATCTTTAACAAGGTTGCTCCCATAAACATAAGAGACAAAAAACTCCATATTACTTATAATCTCTTTAACTGAAAAATGCATAACTTGACTAGTTTGGGACAATAAGATAGCCCTAAATACCCTATTGTTCCACCCCACAGCAATCCTACACCCTTTAGGACTATCCACAGAGTTGGAGACCCAAGACTAGTCATCAAAAATCCCATTACACACATTATTAACAAATTTCTTTCTTAATTGAGTCTCTAAAATACCAAACATACTAATATTATTACTACTAATAAGCTTTTTAACTTCATCTTGTCTAAGAGAATCACAAACTCCCTTGACATTCCATGAAGCTATTTTCATCACCATTAAAAAAGAGAGGAGTTTGGTGCAATCTCACCTTGCACCAGACTAGCACTGCTCCCAACCACATTTGAAGCCATATCCTGAGTCATGAATTCAGCAGTACCATTAGTTTCCATGGCCACTTCCTCATTCATTCCATCCCTAATACCTTTCTCAAACTGAACATCAATCATACCCTCAACTTTATTGTTAATAAGGCTCTCATACAGTTGAATCATTTCATCTGTCCAAGTGTTTCTAACCACATGAGTTAGTACTAATTTAGACAGAAAGAACAATTCAACCTCAGCCTTTTGTCTCTCTTTCACCCAACCATCTATAATACTAAGCTCACTTTTATAACACTCATCATAAACTCTCATATAGGCTTGATTATGTGTCATCCCAGTCTCTTTCATCATCTCTTTACACAAATCATCAGCTTTCAGTTTGGCATTCATAGCTATATTGGTATGACCATAACTTATATCTTTTTGCAATTTAGAGATTCTCCCCTTCAAACCTTCCATCATTCTACCTTTAACCTTAGCATTACACTTATCTTCATAATATTTCTTTAAGTCCATAGACCATCTGCTTTTCTCCTCCTCAGCAATTTGCATTCCCAAATCACATGCCAAATCAATTTTACTTCTCATTTGTACCCATTCATCACTTCCAACTTCAACATCATTCACCCCTTCATTAGCCAAAACATTAAAACTATTCTTCATATTGATATCATTTTGTTGCTTAGCTTGATTTTTCATTACCTCATTGGATTTAGCAATTTCTTTACCTTTATTATTATTACCCCTGCTATTACCTTCCATGACCAGCCCATCATCAATTTTCTTACCATTACCTTCCACAGGCACATACCTCCCATTATTACCTTCCCTACCATTCCTTTGATTCAAACCACCTCTACCACTGCTAATACTACCACCTCTGCCTCTGTTATTAAAACCACCTCTGTTGATATGATACCCATTGCTTTGCTGCCCCATATTTCTATTAGTACTAGCCCCATTGTTAGCATACTTCTTCACTTCCTTCCATTCTTCCCCTTTATTATTGTTATCATTCATTTTCCATGTATTCTCACCACTTATCTTATCTGCTTCATTACTCTCCTTCACAGGTACCTCTCTTTTACTACAAGTTCTATCCTCATGACCAAAAACCTTGCAGTTGTTACAATGAGGAGGCTTCCAAGTGTATTCAACCTTCAAATTCATAGATTTGCCCAAACTCTTATAACATACCTCAACATGCTCTACTAACTCCTGAGAAGCATCAACTTCAATCAAAACTCTGGCAAAGCTTGCTCTCCCATAAGCTTTCTCACACATAGAAGTTGTAATCCTATCCATAATAATAGGATTCCCAATTCTACTAGCTAAACGACTAATACCTTGCACATTCCAGGCTTCCAAAGGTACATTCATGATTTTAACCCATATTGGAACCTTTGATGGTTCAGGCCTTTCCATGCATAAACCAGGTTCCCATTTTTGAAAAAAAAAGGCTTATTATCAACAAGCCAAGGACCATTTTCTAAGACAAATTCCATACCCTCCACTGATCTAAACTTAATAAACAACAGTCCACATTCATTAGTAATTATCTCAGCAACTTGTTGGGCTCTCCACATTCTTCTTAAATGGCCTGAGATTTCATTGTAGTTCATTTTCATCCCCACAAAATAACCCACCAAAGTCAAATCCCATTTCTTACTACCTTCTTCAATAATAGGGTCCATATCCACCATAACTCTACCCTGTTCATTAACACTAACAGGCACTTTAGACAACTTATTGTTACCTAAACCAGTTAAACCTTTAAAGGGAGAAGCAAATGAAACTTTAGGTTGTACATTGCCTTCCAACATCACAGTATCCATGCTTTCCTTACCAACCTCAGCAACATTCTTACCACTAACATTATCAACAGTATCTCTTAAACTGGGCCATGGATTCACATTTTTAGCCTCATTCAAGTTTTTAGCATTGTTCTCATTCAAAGAAGTATTACCCTTGCCCTGTTTAGGATTCAACACAGGATTCTCCTCAACAAGTATAGGTATATCATTAACCACATAACTATCACTTTTATATTTAGTATTACCATTATTAGAAACATTAACAGGCACTTCATTATTAATAACATCATTAGCAACAACATTTTCATTACTCTTACCAACCATAGTGACAACATGTGTCTTACCATGAGTATTATCCCCAAGGCTTGACCCTTCACCACTTTCAGTCATACCCGGACCACCAACCTTCAACATAGCCTCATTTTCCCCATCACTACCCTCAAAAACATCATCCTTAGCCTCCATATCCTCTGTTCCATCAGCTTCAACCTCCATACCTTCCATTTCCTTACTCAAAGACTTATTTCTACCGCTACCCTTCTTAGTATTCTTCTTAACACTCAAAGAGGATTTAGCGCCTACACCAGAACTCTTCATAGCCAGCTTATTATCATTACCCGAATTCCTAGTACTCCTTTTAGTTCTAACAAACTCATTAGGACCATGAGGAGGTGGAATAGAGTCAGGAACAGAATTAGGGTTTATGGGATCTGGGTTTGGTGGGTGGGGATTCAATTCCGACATGATAACAATGATTTCAGACAACAATCATACTATGAATAATACGAGGATGATTATATGGATGTTTGGAAACTAATGGAGAAAATTTAATGAGGTGAGAAAAAGACATACAGTAATAACAGAAATAAAATGAATTTATTAAAGACAAGAGTGTATGAATAAATTTAAGAAAATTATATGGATGTATAGATCTTGAATAGTAGAACACAAAACAAAAATCAAAATCAAAATCCAATGGTGAAATTGAATTTAGATGATGAATTTTATCATAAAATGTGAAGACATCTTAGAGAGAGAAAGTAGTCATACACTCTTGCCCTACCATCCAAAATAATACATCATAGGGGCCTCGGTTCTCCCCTTACACTTGAATTTTTACATTACTTTACAATTACTATTCTAATGACTCGAATTAAGTTAAACGAAACACTTGAAGCACTTTTAAAATATTTAGCACATATGGGGGTAATAATGTTGTTCTTCCCCATTACTCCATTACACTAGTAATTTACCCATGAGTCCCAATCATCCCAAAACAATATGTACAAGGATATGACTTAACTTAGCAACCATGTAATTGACTAGATAATTAACTAAGGGTTTAACGAATGTTGTCACAATAATGCACCAAAAATGAGTGCATACAAGGTAGGCTAAGGCGATTTGGGTGTCCATTTAAGTGGGGTGTAACAAATTCTCACTTTGAGTAAGATGCTCAAAGGTCGAAACGAAAAGATAGGCTCGGAGGGGTGTACTAGGGGTATCGTGTACCAAAAATGGATACAATGCAAAGGGTGTGGGAGAATTACTTGACCAATGTAGTCAATGTAATTATAACAAAAATACGGGTGTAAAATAATGGGTTAATCCTAATGCCTCTTATCATGTAGTAGATCTTAACTACGCGAATGTAGTCTCACTTGTGGATTTGAGATGGTCGTAACGCAAGTTCTAGAATCTAAATGCTACCGGTACTCACATCATAGCACCAAAGATGGATGCTTTTCCTACCAATTCTAGGGGCGAACCTCACATATTTGGGGTGGAAAATTTTTTAGTGGTACGGTTTTGTGCTAGTCATACAATTTCCTATCCATGAGACGCTCATTAAGAACAAGGTTTCACTTCTAAATGTTGTAAAAAATTTTAAATTGGCGCTAAAATTACCCTAACAAATATTTCTCTTGGTTTTATTACACATTTACTATCAAACAAAGCAAAACATCAAGCGCAATTGTATTCTCAACGGTGCCTTACACATAAACCAAACATTGTCCCCAATGTTCAAATAGAAGATGTAAAAGTAAATAAAATGAAAGAATGAAATCAAATACTCCCCTGAATCATTTGATGTGGATAGTGATCACATGGTTAGATCTTCTTCCAAGAAAGATGAGCACTCAAAGCTTCCCTTCCAAAATATAAATCATCTTCTTGTCCAAAATAACCTGCTAACCTGAAAAAGATAAAGGCGAACCTCGCATAAAATCGGCGGTATAATCTATAATAGGATATAATGCTTGTGGAATGAATACTTTTGCAGAATTCCTGGAGATTATAAGTTAAAGAATTGACAAAACTTTTTATGTTTCCGGAAGAAATACAAAACTTTCAAAAATTGCAGAAAATTATTGCCTGACGTCGTCAGGTTGTAATGCCTGACGCTGTCAGAAATGATCTGACAGAATTCTCATGGTAAGTTTCCGGAAGAATTCTCATGGAATTCCTGCAAAAATTCATTATGACTCGATCCAAGCATTTGACTCAAACAAATACTAATATGTATGTTAATTTACATTGTTATGATTCATGTTCATTCGTTTTTTACAAACCGATTTAGATTTCCCTTACACTTAGCTTTTGCAAAATACCTTTATATGTAGTTAAGACGAAGTTAAAAACAAAATAAAGCATTTTCACAATTTAGTTTGAAGCATGAATCAATAACAAGAAATATAACTTACATACGGAAACAAATAAAATCAAATAAGCAAACACACAAGACAAATATAGCTTGGGTTGCCTCCCAAGAAGCGCTTTTCTTTATTAACGAGTCTTGTAGCTAGACTCAAAGTCACCGTACATTATGTGACTTCATCGTTGGTCACGTTTTTTAAGTCATCCTCTTTTCCGGTTTTGTACTCTGGTCCTAATTTCAAACAATCCTTATAGAAACCGATTATCCTTCCCATGACATAGTCTACTCCCCCACGTCTATCCTCATCGTTCCTATAGTAAACCGCTTGTTTGAGCTCCTTCTCTACATTGGAAGTGTTGGAATTGCTCTATCTTATATGGCATTTGGTATTTCACTTCGTCGGTCTCACCCTTAAATTTAACTTTCCCTAAGGAAGGTTCATGAGTCATTCTAGAAACCTCGATAAATGGCTTGCCTAAAACTACTTGGGTTAAACTTGCATCGACTATTGGGCGGATATCTTCTACAATTACAAAGTCGGTGACATAGGTGAAGTTCCCTACATAAACCGGTAATCCCTTAACTCTTCCCGTGAAGTTACTAATCCATCCCTTATCGGGGAATATCCTATACCCAAGTTGATTTTTCATTATCAAGTTGTATTGGGCTCTAGTCATGATGTTTATGGGCGATCTAGGGTCGATGTAAGCTTTCCACATATGCAAATGTCCGATGTTGCATGGTATGTTGAGATTAGAAGGATCGCCTATTTTGAAGATCTGATTTCCTAGGAAGTATGGTGTCTCGGAGTCATCGAATAGATCCTTATGGTATGCTCGCTCTTCCCTAGTTGGTAACTTATTGAAGTAGTCCTCTTCATCACCTACTTCTTCTATTTCGCTAACCTTAGCTTTCTTATCAACCTCTACTTCCTTAACCTCATCCTTTGATTCACTATCATCCTCACTCCTATCAATTGGTCTAATGGTTACAACNCTTTGATTCTTGATCATTCAAAGGCAATAGATTGGTTACGTGGTTATTGACTAGCATCAAAGAGGTATACAAGGAGGTGTAGTGTGTTTCACACATAGAGAAGATCAACCTAATTGATCTCTTGGGTTTCTTATTCCAAACGTGGGTTTGGTGTTTGTTGGTGACTCCCGAATCACGCTACAAAGGTATAAACTTATGTGTTTATTTATTATTGATCATATGGCTATATGAGATCCGTGTGGGTGATGTTGTTCCGCTGCGTTTATTTGATTCATATGTATTTTATATTCTAACATCACCTATACGGGGATCATTCCAACTTTCGTTGTCATAAAGAGCAAGATCTTTTAGGAGATCCCATGATTGTTCCGCACTTAGATCACGTAGCTTGCCACCGGCCGCTTGGTTAATGGTTTGCCTCGTTTGGAGATTGATGTGGTCATAGAAAATTTAGACTTGGAGCCAAAGGTCTATGCCATGATGAGGGACTTTTTGGAGTAAGTCCTTGAATCGAGTCCATGCCTCGTAGAGGGTTTCGCCTTGGCGTTGTTAGAACGCCAAGATATCATTCCTTAGCTTGGTAGTTCTCCCCGGTGGGAAAAATTGAGCAAGGAAACGAGTTGTGAGATCATCCCAAGAGGCGATGGATCCTACGGGAAGTCGCTCAAGCCATTCACTAGCTTGGTCCCGTAGAGAGAATTGGAAGAGACGCAATCGGGTCGTCTCTCTAGTGGCAACATCAAGGTCTATGGAATCTATGATTTTGAGGAAATCCTTGAGATGTTGATTTGGATCTTCTGAACGAAGTCCATGGAATGCGCATCCGCTTTGCACCAACCGGATGGCGTCAGATCGCAAGGGAGTGACATTGGCCCCTTGAGTGAGCTCAATGGTGTTGCGATAGCCAAGGTGGCTAGGTCGGGAATACTCTCCTCAGGTATGGGGTCTAGGAGGTTGGTTTGGTTGTGGTGGGTNGTCAGATCGCAAGGGAGTGACATTGGCCCCTTGAGTGAGCTCAATGGTGTTGCGATAGCCAAGGTGGCTAGGTCGGGAATACTTTCCTAAGGTATGGGGTCTAGGAGGTTGGTTTGGTTGTGGTGGGTGGTTTGGTTGAGGCAGGTTGTTGGGATCAAGGATATTACCACCTTTCATGATGGCGGATGGTAATGGTTACGAACAAAAACACAAAGAAATAAGATAGACTAAAGAAATACTAGAAAAAATAAAATAAAAATCTCACTAGAAAGGAATCTAGTGAGTAGACCTAATAAAATAAAAATTCTACCTAAACAATAACTATTCCCCGGCAGTGGCGCCAAAAACTTGATGCGTGGTTTTGTGACCTTACAACAGGTTTTACCTCTCGAGGGATCTCAAGAGGCTTAAAACCCCACCAGGCAGTGTACCTGACCGATGTAGTATAGGATAGTGGTAAGTACGGGGGATTGATCGTTCTCTCACAGGGAATAGTGTTCGTTAGGATAGAAGAACTACTCTAATAGGTCTAAAGGTGGAGGAAGATTCTTTTTGTATTTTTATATTTTCTAGAAAGCAAGTAAAATCTCGGTTTTGAAGGAGTGGGCGGAATTAGTTGCTAGTCAACTAACCCAAAATTACTACAATTGCAAATGAAAAATAAAATAACTAAACTATTGTGGTTGTGGAAACTTATATGGAGACAACTGTGTTTACTTAGATTTCCTTACTCCCTAACTATCTTTTACCGGTTAATTTGTATGTATATTAATTGTGTGGATGAAGGGTGTATTCCTAATAACTCATGGAGTGGCATACATATCTCTCCAATTCTATGAGCTCTTATCTCCTCCTATGCCATGCACTACATAACCATAGGGATTGTAAACAGTGGCTCATGCGTTAAATACTACCTTAATAGCCTAGTATGCCTTGGCTACATGTTTCCCAAGACGTTCAAGCAGGTTACCATATAAGGAGGTTAGCCAGTTTTCTTGAGCCTAACATCGATGGAACAATCATCCCAACAAATAACAACACACCAATCAACCAATAATTAATAGTTAGGTTTTATTAGATCTAAGCAAACACAAAGAAAATCTAGCCTAGCATGTTAAACAAAAGACAAGAACAAGATAAAATCAAACAACACATAGACATATTGAATGATTAATTGATTACTTATCTTCAATGTAACAAGGAAGATCTCAAGGTGAAAAACCTTGAAAAAGGCTGCTAAAATCGTCCAAGGTTTATCCCTTAAAAGTTCCACACTCATGAAGGAAAAATAGAAAAATATATATAGATTTTACATTCTGACGGCGTCAGGTTATAGGTCCTGACGCCGTCAGCTCACCGCCACTAGGGTTCTCGGATGGCCTAGATCCATTTCTGACACCGTCACCTTGTAAATACTTCTGGACCGTCACTCTTTAACTTATAACCTAACGGCCTACATTATTAACACCTAACGCCGTCAGGTGTAAATGTCCAAATTCTTTCTGGCCCGTCATATGTAAATTAGTTTTCACCCTTTTGTCAACGTTTGCTGACGGCGTCACCTTGTGACTCTGACGCCGTCAGGTGTAAATTCTTCCTCTTTTGAGACTTTGTCGTTTTCTTCACTTTTATGCTCCAAAAACGTCCAAATATGCATGTTTTCTAGAATTCCTCTCAAAAGTACCTAAAATGACAAAAGGAACGATTTAGGGCATTATTTGATCACATTTACTCGAATTAAGGCTTAAATGACCCCTTAAAACCGTAACACTTTTCGTCTCATCAGTGACTATCTTAAACACAAGAACAATCTTTTATTATAAATCAAATACTCTTAGGAAATGGTCAATACAAAAGGTTACTCATTCATAGACAAACAAGTTACAATTGCTCATAAACATCTACACTTTTGTCAAACTAGAGGTTTACAAACAATCCGATTTGATGTTATAAAAGCATTCTCATTACAATCATACTTCTTGTTTATTTGTTTAGTCAAGAATAATTATGGTGAAAAACAATCATTCATAGACAAATGATTATAACTAGTTGAATAATAACAAATCTTTCGACCCTTGAAACTATTATCAATTAGTTAAACTTGACTCAACAAATGTCACTATGAAACTTAAGGTACAATTGGTTCTTAGGATTGACTTGAAATTGAATTAAAACATGTTATCACAATCATAACTATCACTAAGCATAAAACATCATCAAAGCAAGTGTAAAAAGGCGACTAGCCACTCATAGCAAACATGCAAACAAACTCAGAATATTGAACATTAGAATCCATGGTTTTAAGTCTTACAATGCTTTGAAATTGATAACAAATGACAAGGTATTGATAACCTAAGTGTTGGTGATGATTTCTTGAGATTTTGGCTTCCAAATGTTGCTTCCTTGGACCTCCAATGTTTCCTGGTTCCTTCTGCACGAATTTGGTTCCTTGAGAGCTAGTTGATGATAGTAAATGAGAGTAGTAATCATAGTAAATGATATCTTCAATTGTGTGTTCAATGGTTCTCCCTCTTGGGGTACTTCTAGTCTTGTAAAATACTCCTCACAATGAATAGGGTCTTAAATGCTGGAGCTTGGACAACAAGATACTAAGAAGGGCCTAGAACAATGGGATAAAAGACCAAAATTCGTGTCCAAGAAATTAAATTTTCAATCCGAGGCTTCCATCCGATCGGTTGCGGGTTGGCACCGATCGGATGGAGTTGGTCATTACTGCTATCCGATCGGTTACAGTCCAACCGATCAGATGGCAGTTACTGCATAACTTTGACTTTTCTTGCGTAGTTCTTTATGCACTATCCAAACTTGATTAACTCTGAACTTGGAACTTTGAAGTGATAAAAACTTAGGTTATCCTTTATGAAATGCGTAACAGATTGGACTTTGAACTCGGGAATCTTCGTGTAATCGTATATACTTCATTTTCTTCACTTTTTCTCCGTTTTTCCTCCATTTGGCTACATATGCTACACGAACATACTTTGGTACGATTTAGTGGTAAAAGCATATAAAAATAACAAAATAACATATACAAAAACACTAATAACGCTTCTAAAAACATGTTAACTTTGAGCGTTATCAAATCCCCCACACTTAAACTTTGCTTGTCCACAAGCAAATCNCTGCTATCCGATCGGTTACAGTCCAACCGATCGGATGGCAGTTACTGCATAACTTTGACTTTGACTTTTCTTGCGTAGTTCTTTATGCACTATCCAAACTTGATTAACTCTGAACTTGGAACTTTGAAGTGATAAAAACTTAGGTTATTCTTTATGAAATGCGTAACAAATCGGACTTTGAACTCGGGAATCTTCGTATAATCGTATATACTTCATTTTCTTCACTTTTTCTCCGTTTTTCCTCCATTTGGCAACATATGCTACACGAACATACTTTGGTACGATTTAGTGGTAAAAGCATATAAAAATAACAAAATAACATATACAAAAACACTAATAACGCTTCTAAAAACATGTTAACTTTGAGCGTTATCAAATCCCCCACACTTAAACTTTGCTTGTCCACAAGCAAATCTAGAAGAAAACTAAATATCCACATGGTACACGAAAGTGATTTCAGAAAAATGTGATGAAAATCTTCCTTATACAAGTACAAGTTAGATTATCCTTGTTAAGCTTTATAAATGAAACATTGAGATGTTTGACAATACCCAACGATTTTCTTGCTCGATTAACACTTCTAAAACACCTCACGAATGAAGAATAAGATATAATTCACTCATAACACTCATATTTGGGGTAGCGTATATGATAAATCACACTCGTTGCTCAGTCATGATCTAATTATTACCATAAGCTGGTACAAGAAACAAAACTACACCGTAATGGCGTAAGCACCAAGTCTACATATCAAAGAGGTCTTTTATTCGGGTTTAGGCTAAAAAGGGTTAATAAACTTAAATGTAAATACCTCGTGCCCAACATAATAGATTGCTGCCGCGAATCTTTGATTTACCAAATAACGGATGTTCACTAAGGGTGACCCTTAGATCGCTGGCACGTTGTCTAGTTCCTCAAAAACTCGGATGGTCACTACATGTCAACACACTTAGTAAATACACTAAGTTAAAGGGTAGGAATAATACATGGGAGTATTAAAGGGTAAGTGATGATTAAGAATATACAAACTAGTCCAAGTCTATAGGTCGAATGTTGTTAGCTTTTCTTCCTTGAATCATAACCTTGCAGTCTTTGAGAACTTCATTCTTTTACGATCAATGCTTTATTTCATAGCTTCATTGGCTATACATAACACTATACATATCAAACTAACAAAACTAAATACATAACACTAGAAACACTTGTCATCATATTGTGATGACTAAACTTTAACTTGCTTCAATCGCTGATTCTTGAATTTCCACTTTCTTCATTCTTTCTTCATGATTCTTTATATACGTCTTTAATAAAGCTAACAACTTACCAAGACTTGACTAAGGGGTAAGGCTAGGCTAAAAGTGTAAAATCTTTTTGTATTTTTTTAGGGTTTTATCAAAAAGAAAAGGAAAGGCTCAGAAGGTGTAACTAAGGGTATCTAGCGTTAAAGATGAACGCAAACAAATGGGTTTAATACTGGAGATTAACTAATCAATGTGACTAGCTAAAAATCAATAAGGAAGGCTATTTGGTTTGAATCCTAAGGTTGCCTCTTATCACGTATGTATACTTATATTACAAAAGTGTAATCTCACAACGGTCTCGTAATGATTTACAAGTACAAGGTCTAGAATAAATAAAATTACCGGCACACTCATAACAAAAGAATTAAGAATAAAAGAATGTATGCTATATAAGAAATAGGCTCAAATCCTCACTATTTAGTCGAAAGGGTTATAATGTGTGCTAGCAAATGTTATCAATCCAAAAGTGGACTGCAATATTAATCGGGACACATCTCAATTTTTNATACATAACACTATACATATCAAACTAACAAAACTAAATACATAACACTAGAAACACTTGTCATCATATTGTGATGACTAAACTTTAACTTGCTTCAATCGCTGATTCTTGAATTTCCACTTTCTTCATTCTTTCTTCATGATTCTTTATATACGTCTTTAATAAAGCTAACAACTTACCAAGACTTGACTAAGGGGTAAGGCTAGGCTAAAAGTGTAAAATCTTTTTGTATTTTTTTATGGTTTTATCAATAAGAAAAGGAAAGGCTCAGAAGGTGTAACTAAGGGTATCTAGCGTTAAAGATGAACGCAAACAAATGGGTTTAATACTGGAGATTAACTAATCAATGTGACTAGCTAAAAATCAATAAGGAAGGCTATTTGGTTTGAATCCTAAGGTTGCCTCTTATCACGTATGTATACTTATATTACAAAAGTGTAATCTCACAACGGTCTCGTAATGATTTACAAGTACAAGTTCTAGAATAAATAAAATTACCGGCACACTCATAACAAAAGAATTAAGCATAAAAGAATGTATGCTATATAAGAAACAGGCTCAAATCCTCACTATTTAGTCGAAAGGGTTATAATGTGTGCTAGCAAATGTTATCGATCCAAAAGTGGACTGCAATATTAATCGGGACACATCTCAATTTTTTCAAAATTACTGATTTTCCAGTGGATAGATCCAGTTATTCTAATAAATTATTCCTAAAAGCGTGAAAACAACTAGATTACAAGGACAAACAAAATTTAAAAATTAACTGGGTATTACAATTAATTTCTTATTTACCTACTCACCCCCCACACTTAAGTTAAGCATTATCCTCAATGTGATAAACGAACTAAAAAGTATGAAAGTAGGGAAATGAGAAAATAAACCATGATATCAACTTTTATTCTTCGATCCAATCGTCTATTTTTCGCAATCAACACCTGCATAAGTTATAAGACAAAAATAAACAAACAAAAAGCATTGCAATTTTATTCAAAGTAGTGACACACCCCTACACTTAAGTTTGACCAAGTGGTAAAACTTTGGGGTGTAGACACTGAAAATTAAAACAGGAATATCAAAAAGAAACACACGGGTTGCCTCCCGAGAAGCGCTTGTTTTATTAACGAGTCCTCAGCCGGACTCAATCTTCGAATACATTATGTTGGTGTAATGTTAAGACTCCTTTTCGGAATGTACACAACATTTCCTATCACAATTCCCTCCCCGGTTTCATCTATGTTTTCCAATGTAACTTTTTCCCATACTCTAGGAAGAGCATCATAGATAAAACCATCTTTGTGTGCCCAAGAAACCATGTCCTTGTGCGGAGCCATGAATGTGATAGCTTCATATTCGGATTCGGATGGAATTTCTTCAATAGAAATCAAGTTTAATTCCTCTTTGTCATAATAGAGATTAATTCCTCTTTGTCATAATAGAGTTTAATTCGGTGACCATTCACAATGAAACTTCCACCATGTTTGTCATAAAGTTCGACATAACCTGATGGAAATCCATGTTTCACTACATATGGTCCGAACCATTTTGGCTTGAGTTTTGGAGCTTTAAACTTGTATGTCATATTGAAGAGCAGAACTTTATCTCCAGCTTTGAATTGTTTTCGAATTCTAAGCTTTCTATCATGGTAAGCTTTGGTTCTTGCTTTGTATAGCTTGGAGTTTCCATAAGCTTGCAGTCTTAACTCATCGAGTTCATGCAATTGCAAAAATCTCTTTTCTCCCGCAATTTTTAGATCAGGATTACAGCTTCTTAGTGCCCAGTATGCACGGTGTTCGAGTTCAAACGGCAAATGACATGTTTTCCCATACAAAAGTCTGTATGGTGTTGTACCAATTGGTGTCTTATAAGCCGTACGAAATGCCCATAGAGCGTCGTCTAATTTCCTCAACCAAACGGTAGGATTTTCTTTATTCGTTTTCTCAAGTATTCTTTTCAAAGCTCTATTGGTATTTTCGACTTGACCACTTGTTTGTAGATGATAAGCTGTAGCAAAACGATGATGAACTCCATATCGTTTCATTACTTTATCCATTTGTTTGATACAGAAATGGGATCCTCTATCACTTATTAAAGCTTTAGGAATTCCATAGCGAGCGAAAAGCTTTTTGAGAAAGTTTACAACAACTCGTGCATCGTTAGTGGGAAGAGCTTCAGCTTCAGCCCATTTGGAAACATAATCGATTGCAACGAGGATATATTCTTATTTGTGTGATTTAGGGAAGGGTCCCATAAAATCAATTCCCCAAATGTCGAATATTTCGCAGACTTGAATGCTCTTTTTAGGCATTTCCCCTCTACGAGAAAGGTTACCGGATTTTTGGCACGCATCGCAGTTTTGAACGAGAGTATATGCTTGTTTGAAAATTGTGGGCCAATAGAATCCAGCATCAAAAACTTTTTTAGCTGTAGTGGAAGGACCATAATGTCCCCCAGTTGGGCCATGATGACATTCATCAAGAATTTTTCTTGTTTCTGCACCCGAAACACATCTTCGGATCATTCCATCTAGACACATTTTGAAAAGGTAAGGTTTCTCCCAATAATAGTGTTTTAGTTCCGAAAAGAACTTATTACGTTGGTAGTGACTTAACCCTTTTTTAAGAAGATCTCCTGCGAGATAATTTGCGTAATCTGCAAACCATGGTATTTCATCATCATGATCTTTATCTATCGTCATGAGAGTTTCATCTGGAAAGTAATCGTTAATTTCATTTTCTTTTAATTCTTCCAAATTCGGATTCTCAAGACGAGACAAATGATCAGCTGCAAGATTTTCTGCTCCTTTCTTATCTTCTATGTCGATATCGAACTCTTGGAGTAGTAAAATCCATCTGATAAGATGCGGTTTTGCATCTTGTTTGGTAAACAGATATTTGAGCACGGAATGATCTGTAAAAACTACCGTTTTTGAAAGCACGAGATAAGATCTGAATTTGTCGAATGCAAAAACTACGGCTAATAATTCCTTTTCGGTAACCGTATAGTTTTGTTGAGCGTTGTTGAGTGTTTTACTAGTGAAGTATATAGGACGAAAATGTTTTCCTTCTCGTTGTCCTAAAACAGCTCCCACAGCGAAATCGCTTGCATCACACATAAGTTCAAATGGTAGTGACCAATTACGTGAAACCATAATTGGGGCACTAGTCAATTGACTTTTCAACGTTTCGAAAGCTTTAATGCAATCTGTATTGAAATCAAAAACAAAATTTTTTTCTAAAAGTTTGGTCATATGACGCGCTATTTTCGAAAAATCTTTGATAAAACGGCGGTAAAAACCGGCATGTCCTAAAAAACTTCTAACGGCTTTAACGTTAGTCGGTGGTGGTAATTTAGTGATAACATCTATTTTTGCTTTGTCTACTTCCATCCCTGAACTTGATATTTTGTGTCCTAGCACAATTCCTTCAGTTACCGGGAAATGGCATTTTTCCTAATTAAGAACTAGATGTGCAGCTTCACATCTCTCAAGCATTTTATCGTGTTAGCATTGTATTTTTTATATTATGAAGTGTCGGTCATTATATTCTAGAATCATGTAATAGGTTGCGTTAGAAAGTGTTTTAAGAAGTTATATGTTCAATATTCAATAACTAGAAAGTTCAAGGGCTAAATATGTATAAGCCTTGAAACTACTATGCCTTGCACTATATAAGGCATAGGATTCCATCATTTGTATTTGGTTGATCACTTTGGAATAAACATAGTTCTTCATTTTACACATAGTGATCCTCCCACTCTCTCTCTCTACATCTCACTTTCTCTCTCTAGATTTAGGTGAACATGGTCGTGATTTAGTTTGTATACGGGGTCCTACAAGTGGTATCAATCGCCAAGGGATAGATTTAGGTTGTTTAGATTTAGTTTTGATATTGGTTTTTGGTTGTTAGGTTATTTTTTTGGGTCGTTTGGCTTATTGTTCACTTGTTGGGAATTTTATTTCGTTTGGTTTGATTTAGTTGAAAGGTTTTTTGGTGTTTTGAAACAATAATACTCGTTAAGGATCAAACATAATACGTTTTGCAATCTAAAAATTCGAACAGTGCATTTTTTGGGGTTTTAGCGAGTATGAGATTAGGGTTTAGCGAGTATGAAAATGGGGATTTGCGAGTATCAAGTGTTGTTTAGCGAGTATCAAGATTTGTTAGCGAGTAAGAAGATAAGTTTTGGCGAGTATGAAACTTTCTGTTTAGCGAGTATCAAGTGTAGTTAGCGAGTATCAAAGTTTTATGTTGCGAGTAAGGAATTTTTGTTAGCGAGTATCACACACCAAATGGCGAGTATGCCTTCATGAACCTTATCCATTGCGAGTAAGGTCTCATTTTAGCGAGTATCAAAAACCAAACGCCGCTCAAATTTTTTTTCCCCTGCGAGTATCAACATACTTTAGCGAGTATCAAACATACTTTTGCGAGTATCATAGTTCATGTTTGCGAGTATGGTTCATTGAAATTTGCGAGTAAGAAACTTTATGTTTTGCGAGTATGGACTCTTGAAAGCTTGTGAGTTTGGGATTTGGATTTGCGAGTAAGGAGCTTGATATTTGCGAGTAAGGACTGCGAGTAACAACCCAAAATATCTTAGTGAGTTTGCAAAAAAAAAAAATATCTTAGCGAGTAACAACCCAAAATATCTTGGCGGGAAAATTTGAGTAAAATTTATTTTTTACAGGAGATTAAACGTTCAATTTTTACGCGAGATTTAAATTTTGGTTTAACGTTGAAAATTTTGACCAAAAATTCAAATTTTTAGGCCAAAATTCAAATTTTTTCGGTAAAATTTGGCGTCAAAATTTTTTAAACTCAAATTTTTCGTGCAACCGTAGAATTACATTCCATAGTGTTTTTCAAATTTTAGGCAAGAAAATTTTCAAATTAGATTTTTGGAGGGAAAATTCAAACTCACTAAGAACAACCGTATATGCTTTAAAGTTTCATCAAACCTAATCTACAACAACAACCTAAGTTCATCCTAAAGATCCAACAACAACTTTTCACGACACGTCACTTTGAATCAAATCATAATGGCAACTCAACAAGATATTCATGCTGCCGGTGCTGAGAACCATCCTCCTATGCTTGAAAAAGGTGGTTATCTTCCATGGACAAGCCGTATGCTTCGCTAAATCAAAACCAAACAAGATCTTGGTAAGCTCATGATCAAATCCATTGAAAATGGTCCATTTCGGCCAAAAGAAATCCTTGATCCGGGTAATCCAGATGGAACACCTCCTACTCAACCATTCTTTCGTCTCCAAAAAGAAAAAGATTACACAGCTGCAGACTGGAAGCAGATTGAAGCAGATGATATGGCAATGCATCTTATTCAACTTGGTTTACCTCGTGAGATTTTTGCTGCAGTCGACAGTTGTGAAACCGCTCATGCTATGTGGGAACGAGTTAGAAGACTTTGTCATGGAACGGAAATTGGGCAACAAGATGTTGAGAACAAGCTTCTAACAGAATGGGAAAACTTCACATCCACAGCAGGTGAACAGATTGAATCATACTACACCAGGTTTTGTACTTTGATGAATGAGCTGATTAGAAACAAGTTGGAACCATGACAAATTGTGACAAACATTAAGTTCATCAACAATCTACCAGAAGAATGGGGTCGATATGTCACAATTGTCAACCAAACAAAGAATCTTCATCAGGTGGATTATGATCAACTCTATGACTTTTTGAAGCAAAACCAAGCTGAGGCAAATGAAGTTAGGAAGGAAAAGGTGGCTAAGAATCATGATCCTCTTGCACTCATTGCTACAACACCAACACCTCTACCAGTGAACATACAACAACAATCATTATCTTCCAATCACAACTATGTGCAACAACCATACGTTTCACAACCAACACCTATCTATCAACAATCATTCTACCCACAACAACATGAAGTCATTCCACAACAACTATCAGATCAACAATTCCAAGAACCCGAATTCACTGATAATGATGAGAATCTTGCTGCAATAACTCAAGCATTTGCTCTTATGACTAAGGCATTCCAAGGACACTATTCAACTCCAACTAACAACAACCAACAAATTTCATCGAACACTCGTAACAAGCAGATTGCTCAACCGAGGTTCAACATGGGCAATACGGGTCAAATGGTTGGTGTTATGGGGAATCAGCAAGGATATGCTACGGGCTTTCACATGGGGAATCAGAATCAGATGGGTCAGTATGCAGGAAATAGGATGGGTAAAAGGAATCAGATGGGTCAGTTTGTTGGGAATCAGCGGGGTCAGGATGTTGGTAATCAGGCTATGGGTAATCAGGTTGGAAATGTTGCAGCTCAGGTTGGAGGGAATAATGGTAATGTGAACGTGAATCAGAGAAATTTGGTTAAGTGTTTCAATTGTCAGGGTGTCGGTCACATGGCAAGGAACTGTCCTTCTAGGGTGGATAAGAAAAATCCTGAGTACTTGCAGAAAGCATTGATGTTGGCTCAGAAGCAGCAAGCAGGATTTCAGTTGAATGCTGAGGAGATTGACTACATGGCACTCATGGATGATATGGAAGATTGTGAAGATATTGATGCGAACTGCATATTCATGGCGAATCTCCAGGAGGCTAAGTATGACACAGATTCTGAGACACCGCCGGTTTTTGATGCTAATGTAATATCTGAGGTACCATTAAACAATTCTTTCAACAATAATGATATGTTTAATATGTCCCCTCATGAGGAACAGCATTCTGAGACACAAGTATACGATTATGATACATACCAGGAAATGCCGAATAATAGCAATATTGATTCGTCAAATCCCGATATGAATCATAATGGAGGCTTTGTTTCACAGCATGCTGAGAATGATGAGGAAACACGTGCTTTATTTGAATCATTGTTGAATAATTGTCAAATTGAGATTGAGAATGTGAAAAAGGTCAATCACGAAGCTAAGGCCGCGAATGCTAAATTGACCGCTGAGCTTGCGAGATACAAGGAAAAAGAAAAAGCTTTTCAATTCCATACACAAAGATTGTCTGAATTAGAAACTGGTTATCAAAATTCTGTTTCAAGGGAAAAACATTTGCAAATAAAATATGATACACTTGATGTGAATTTACAAAAGCAAATTAGATCCCTAAATGCGGAAATTTCTGATTTACAAAACCAACTTTCTAAACAAAAAACAGCTTATACCAATCTTCAAAAAGAAAGGGATGAGTTGAAAAAGGAATTTGCAAAGAAAGAAGATAAGCTTTTAGAAGAAATGAAAGAGTCAGAAAATAAGATTGCAAAACTTGAAGATTAGTTGGTTAAAACGGGTCATTCATCACAATCTCATAAAATGATTGCAAATCAAACAGATCGATTTACCACACAAAATATAAAATGGCTCTTGGTCAAACACCTTGTAATCTCAAGAAAGCTCGGCAAGAACAGAATGTGATTTACAATGTTAATGTGCTTTATGAGAAACATGATCCTCCTTATGTGCGTGATTATGATGATACAATAGCTCATGCGGAAGAGAGTCAAAATAAAATGAAGCAAAAGAATCCAGATTTAAAACCTATTGATTACAACAAATGGAATGAAATTAATGGAATCACTTTTGTCCCTCAAAAACAAACACCAAATGTTTCAAAACTATCGATTTTCAAGAAAATGCTTTCAAAAACACAAGTTGTCTCTAAAAATCTTTCAAAACTGGAACAAATGTCGTCAGACAATCCTTTTAACACAAGTGAAACTAGAGGCATACTTGATGATGTGAAAAAGAGAATCAAAGTTCTTCAAAGCATTGTTGATTCCAAAACCATAATTGGTATTGAAAATTGGCATTCGAGTTTTCATAAATAAATGAAAAAGGTGTTTCAAACAGAAATTACAATCCCACTGTATAACATCAGTGCGAGAGTAATTCATCTTGAAAATGCTTTGTTAAAAGAAACAACCAACTTTGTCAAGGACCATAAATCCCTGGTAAAGGAAGTTAATGAAACTCGAGAAAACATGAAACTTTTGGATAGTTTAAATGACTCTCTCTTCGAAGCTGTTATGTCTACTGATGTGATGTCTATTATATTGCAAACATATTCTGTTGAGGATGATGAGAGACTTTGAGCTGAGACCTCCGCAATTGTTTCAAAATATGAAAATGCTCTTATTAAACTTGAAAAAGAAAATGTGTCATGTTTTAAACAACTTGATCGAAAAAAGGAAGAATGCAAGTATGACAAATTGTCGTATGAGCGTGATTTCAAGAAGTTGCAAGAGCAAAATGATCTTTTGAAGTCTCAGCTTGAAAGTTTAAAAGGAAAGGGTGTGGAAACTAAGTTTGAAAAACCAAATACTTTGGAGAAACCAAATGTTTCTAATACGGTTGTAAAACCAAAAATGTCAATTTCTCGGTTTGCTCCAAAAGTCGATGTGAACAAAGATCTATCAAAAACAGTCACTCCATCACCTTTGCCAAAGAATGTTGAAAAAGAAGAGAATGTTGTGAAAAACAAATCTGTTGTCGATAAACCAAAAGTGTTAGCACCTGGCCTTTTTAGGATTAGTCCCACTACTGCGTGTGCCTCAACAACTAGGACTAATGAAAAATGCACAAAGGATAATTCTACTAAGCCTAAGGATGCTAAAAGTGACAACAAAGTAAATTCTAATGAGTGTAACTTACCTTCTACAGGAGTAGCAAGCACCTCTAGGAGCAGCAGACTAAAGCCTAGGAGCAATACAAGGAACAATAGAGTCTCGCCTGTTTCTAAGAGTAGTTGCAAGAATAAAGTTGAAGAAGTAGAAGAACACCATAGGAATTTATCGCTTTGTAATAAGAGACATATTTCATCTGAATGTAATGTCGAGCGTACTGTTTCTAATGCATGTAATGACTCTGTTGGTTTACAATGCAAAAAGTCTTTAATTAATGATGTTCATGATGAATGTGTTTCTGCGAATGAGAATGTGATGCCTAAACAGAAAGATGTTCCAAAAGGACCTAGTGCTAAATCTAGATATGTGGCCAACCTAATTAAAAAACTTAGGAACACCACTAATATTTACACGCCTAGGGATTACCTTAATTATTGTGCATGGATTCCAACGGGTAGAGAATTCATAATTCAGGATGGTACACTAGAAATAGTTCAAGCTAAACAAGTAGCACCCGTCTCTGAATGTGATTTTGCTTGTACCTCTAACCCCATGGAACCTAATTCCAAAAGGTTTCCAAATACGAACTCTTCTGTTATTGGCAGGTTGTAGAAATTTGTCTTTGGATCATCGACTCGGGTTGCTCCAAACATATGACCGGGAACTTAAAGCTGCTGATCAACTTTGTATGGAAATTTATGGGAACAGTTCGTTTCGGAAATGATCACATTGCAGCTATTTCGGGTTATGGAGATCTTCAGTTTGGAAATTACTTAATCACTCGGGTTTACTACGTTCAAGGGTTGGGACACAATTTGTTTTCAGTTGGTCAGTTCTGTGATGCAGATTTAGAGGTGGCATTCAGGAGAAATAAGGTTTTTGTCAGAAATTTGGTTGGGGATGATCTCTTAACTGGAAATCGTAGCACAGACCTTTATGCAATCGACATCAACAAAATGGCATCCTCATCACCAATTTGTCTCATGACACGAGCAAATGATACAAAGTCATGGTTGTGGCATCAAAGATTATCTCACCTCAATTTCGACACCATCAACAAACTTGCAAAAGATAACATCGTCACCGGACTTCCCAAGTTCAAATACACCAAAGATCACTTTTGTCCATCATGTGAACAAGGAAAAAGCAAAAGAGCTACCTATAAACCCAAAACCGTACCTAGTTCGGAAACAAGGTTGCATCTGTTACATATGGATTTATGTGGCCCAATGAGAGTTGAAAGTATCAATGGGAAGAAGTATATTCTTGTTATTGTTGATGATTATTCAAGATATACATGAGTAAAGTTTTTGAGATCGAAAGATGAAGCACCTGGTCACATCATCACCTTTCTGAAGCGAATTCAAGTTCTACTTCAACCTACAGTAAGGATCGTAAGAACAGACAATGGCACAGAATTCACGAATCAGGAGTTGAGATCGTATTTTGAAGATGTTGGTATTACACACCAAACGTCAGCTGTTAGAACTCCACAGCAGAATGGGGTAGTTGAAAGAAGGAATCGAACTCTTGTGGAAGCTGCTCGCACAATGCTGATTTATTTAAGTGCACCACTATTCTTATGGGCTGATGCTGTCGCCACTGCTTGTTTCACTCAAAACCGATCCCTAATTCATCCCAGGTTCAACAAAACACCTTATGAGCTTGTGAATGGTCGAAAACCAGATATCTCTTATCTTCACGTGTTTGGTGCTCTGTGTTATCCAACGAACGACAGAGAAGATCTTGGTAAATTGAAAGCTAAGGGTGATATTGGAATCTTCATTGGTTACTCAGAAACTTCGAGGGCATACAAGGTGTATAATAGGAGATT
>LBNU01014853.1:56075-69264 GCA_014162995.1 Artemisia annua | reverse complement strand
CATACTCGCAAGACTTGGAAAACCATACTCGCAGAAAAAGGAAACCAGTCATACTCGCAAGAAATGGATGCATACTCGCAGAAAAGGAAACCATACTCGCAAAATTACTCATACTCGCAAAACCCTAGGACCTTACTCGCAAATCTATAAAAAAAACGAATAGGACTTGAATTTTAACGTGACAAAAGATTAAAGAAAAATACAAACTAAATGAAATTCATGAAAAACTTTAAAGAAACTAATCTAAGGACCAAACAAGCTTATATAAACTAAAATAAGCCACGACCCATAACTTCTAAACCATACGAAAATAAAGACATGCAAAGGTGATAATAATATATAAAAGCTTTTGTAAAAGATAAAGATGACACGAAAATAAGCTCAAGAGATTTAAAGACTTAAAAGAAAGATTAAGTTGAAACATAAAATAAGCTAGAGAAAGATATTAAGACATGGAAATAAACTTGTATATAAATAAAACTTACATTAATAAGCTAAGACTATCCTAAGACTAATCCTAAAACTAACCAACCTTCTAAATGAGGTGGTGATGTTAATTTATAGGCCAAGGCTTTCACATGTTTGTCATTGTTGCACGTTTAGCCCTTGAACCTTTACAATTCATGATATTGCACTAAAACTAAGTTACAAACTACTCAACGTTCTTAAACATTAAACGTAACACTAATGTAACTTGAGGACTCGAGTTGAAGTTTCTTCCAAAGGTCTTCAAAAGAGTTAAAAGCGACATCTTGGTCAAATGTGGAGGACAAGTGTCTCATGAATTTTTCTTCGAGCCTTTGAGGAATACATTTGTCTTGGGCTTTTCTTAAGTAGATATCATCTTTGACTCGGCTCTTTGACATTTTTCTACATCTCGTGCTCGTATTAGGCTTTTTGGTTGGTTTTCATGCCATTTAACCAGTGGAGAAACCTCACAACGTCGCTTAAACTTTATCCGATACAAAGCTAGATATCGAGTCCTATTTTGAGGTAGAACCTACCTAACATCTCTTACACACTTTCTGATAGAAAGCTAACTATCGAGTTCTAATTCGAGGTAGAACCAACCAAAGATCTACCCGATCTTTACTCTACAAGTGTGTATGGTGTATGGTATAATTTATGTGTATGCTAATGAAATACAAAGATCAACAAGATGATCTAAGTATGTAAATAAAGATTTGCAACAAGAAGCTTGAAGCTTAATTGTCTTGGATGCAATGTTGGTGATCTTGGCTTGCAAGAAAGTGGTTAGTGACAATCACTAGAATGAGTATATAAACACTATGTATTGATCAGTGGACTGTGATAAAATATGCAGAAGAGAATGTATAAAATTGTGTGTGAAGGAAAAATCAAAAAGTGAATAGCGAAAACTTAGTATATTTAAGGAAATCTTGAAAGTGGAAAAATTAAGGAAAACTATATATGGAAATCATAAATTTTTATTATTATTTTTGTTTATAACCCACCGATACTATTTTCATTCAGTTTAAATAATGTTTAATGAATGTTTTGAAAACTATATGTTAGGTCACCATATTGTGAATACACAAGCATAGATTTGATAGAAATGAGATGAGAATAAGAGATGGTTGATCTACTAAATATGAGATAGAATTTGACAAGAGTTTGCACAAGATATTCAATAAACCAACAAGATAAAATGATACATGATGTCTCTATTTATAGGCAAGGACTAGGGCAACACTCCCTTTCCTTCCTATCCTTAATCGTATGGGCTTCTAAGGCCTTTTGGGCTTTATGAGCCTTACATCTTTATTAAACATAAAACATAAGTAAACTAAATAACATAGCAACCTATTACATATTATGAAATGACCAAGACTTGATAAAATAGCGTGAAACGAGATCCTAACAATCTCCCCCTAAGGGTCGGTCATCACGGTCATCAAGGTTGCTCGACGTCTTCATCTTTGTCTTTAATCTTTGGCTTTCACGGCTTTAGACGTCTTCAAAAAAAAAATTGTTAGATAATTGATTCATCGTTCTTTGTTCTTTGTCTTTGATGATATGATAGTGATCAAGTGATGTCGTAATATGCCATTCGTCACTTTCTTTGCCTCCAGTGGATTCACGCCTTTCCAGCATACTCATACATCTTTGACGTTGTGTTGACTTACTTCCGTAGTTCTCTTTTCTTTGTTGAAGATTCTTTTGTGTTGTTGTAGAATCTTTCTTTTGAACATTGCTTCGCTTTAGATATTTGTCTTTCAACTTTGTAGATTCCTTCATTTGACGTGGAATCTTTCTTTGACTTTTACATTGCATCGATCTTTGGTGAGAACGTCGATTGACTTTAGGATGTAAGTATGAGCATGTGGAAACTGTGTCACAATGGTGGTTGTAGCTGCATAAAATTCGTTAGTTATAAACAACCGGTACTTACAGGTTCAGAATTAGAGATTGTTGACAGCATAGTGTGAAAACTCTCTCTAACCTTTACCAAGGCCATTCCTAATTGGATGCCCTTGAAGGAGCTTACACAGACATACCGAAGTACACCAACGATTAGGTGAGTCGCTGGAGATCACCCCACGACTGTAGACCAAGTAGAGACAACCGCGAACACTAAGCGTAACCCACAAGGAGTTACCGAAGTGACCTGCTGTCAGGGTTGTTTGATGTTGACCCTGGCAGGATTTCCGTTCAATCATTGAGAAATACATAAATAATTCCTCTCATAAACGTTCTCGGCAGATTGCTAAGATCTGTGTAGGACTCGATAGTTTACAAATGGCATCCATTGTTGTAGAATTACCAGTGTAAGAAAATTAAGTGTTCCTAAGAGATCTTTTGATGAATCTCGGGGCTCTAGACTCGATAAGTGCACATTTGATTTCCTATGCGGAGATTAGGGAGAGGTCTCTTGTTTCAATATCAACCGTCTCTAAGAGACAAGTCGATAGATTACATCGGTTCCCCGTGAGAATGAAACAAGCTCTTTTGAGAGAACTTGAGTGGTTAGAAGGTTTAGTGCAGTGCGTCACTGGGTCCATGACGACTTTATCTTCAATACTAGTATTTCCTTAGCAATGACCGGTAGCGTATGAATTGAACCCGGTGTCTGCCCTAAGGTTGATCAAATGGAGGACTATTTCTTTTCACCCTTTTCTTTACTTTTCTTTTTAATTCTTCAACCCCTTCTTTCTCCTTTCATTCATATCTCTTTTTTTTTTTTCATATCATACCTAAGGACTTCTAATTCTAACTATTGGTGATGTCCTTGGGTAGATCCCTCCGGTTCTGGCGGATCATAGGACGGTTTTCCCTAACCTTAGTCACCTTATAACCCCATGACTATCCTATTTGTTGCCATTAAACCATAAAACCATTTGTATGAGAAATCTCTCAAAGTGCTTATGAATATAAAACTATGTTTTGTTAACACTTTGAGAGTTTTGGTTTTAGTTTGAAGGACTCCCCCTGCACATATGCTTATGAATGTTTACAGAAATTTGCACATGTGGGAGGAGTTAGCACTTATTTTGAATTGATCCACTCTTAATAGACATATACCCGAGGGACACGTTTACGTTGCTTAGTTAAAGGGATCCATTATCAGCTTTTAGGTGATAACTAGCCCTAATAACTAACTTGAAGTTGTTAACATTACTAAAAGGAAGTTAGACCCGTCAAAGTAAACATCTAAGAAGAGTTTCTCAAAACGGTACACTCTACTCAGACAAGTCCTTCGCGAGACACGTTTACATCACTGGTTAGACCAGCTTGAAATTATTACCCGTCCCGGAACATGTCCTTTCGACTACTAACTTTTGATGTTTCGTCAACTCGTGGGTCAATTCTGAGTCGAGCTCGCACAAGATATAACATTATCACCATATTTTAATCACTTTTTCATCTTCTCCCCCTCAAAAATAGCATATCAAATGTTGTTTTTGTTAAACGTTTTGATTAAAATATGCCTTTTTGAGTCTTATGGGGAGAATCCAACAAGAACATTTTAGACTTAAGAACGATGTTTTTGGTCAAGTACTCCCCCTCAACAAGTGATTACTCATTGAGGTGAAATACTTATCTTTTGAGCAGAATTTTAAGAAATCTTGAAAGTTTTGTTAATTCTACTCAAAAGTAAGAAGCTTTCGCTCTTTATATGAGGATTGTGGCACTGATGCATACCACGGGGTCCTTTAAATACAAAGTGCGGGTTGTACACTGTTATGTGTGCACAAGCCATAATAATAATCACAAAACAATCAATAATGAAAAAATATTGAAATTTTGTACCCAAGAAATCCAATTAAGCGTCATCAACAGGCATAGCATCAAAATCTTGGAAACGAGGATTAGGTCGTCTGAAGGTTAAGATTGGAAACAAGGGACAAACACCGATATAGCTTTCCGATTGTCTGATTTGCTCACGACGATACAACCTTTCCTCAACTGTACGAACGAAGTTTCGAATCATCCTCCTTGCATTTGCTTTCCACCTTGTAGTTTCACTCGTATTTAACCTTTTCTTATCATCTTGCAACCTTTCGACTAACCCATCTCGTACCATTGTAAGTGGTGCATCACAGAATTTATGAATCTCATCAAACCTCATGAATTGGAGATGTTTGCTTTGATTAAGGTAGGTGACTCCAAAAGATGGTTGTTGAACGAGCATATACTGTGACATTCCTTCTATACCCTGAAAAGTGAGTTGTGGCTTAGTCAAATTGATCTTCTTTTGATAACTTTCAACGCCCAGCTGAAGATCTTCTACACTTTCTTGAACGATTACCCGTCTGATGTAGAGGAGCAGAGATGAAATGAAGTTGTACTGCATGTCTGTGTCGAATCCGCGCATTCTTCCTTGAACTTTTTCCAAATACATGTCTTCGATATCATTTAGGTATAAGTCCGGGAAATCTGCTTCTGAAAATTTGTACTTCTTTTCATCTTGCCTTTTGACGACGATTTCTCTCATGAAGGAGTAGTTGAACTTCTTAGACTCATGAATTTCTGTGATGGCGATGATTCTTGATTTCTGCTTCACGTTTTCCAATGACTTCAGATCCAACCTATGAGTGTATCCGAGTTGACGACGTTCAGGCCAATGCTGAATCCCCAGTAGAGCTGCTCTGTTGTAGGCTACAACTGAGTCGCTGAAGATAGGTGTCGACTCCTCAATCCAAGGTATATCATACTTAGTAGCACGGACAGATTTCGTCAAGGAAGAAGCATATCTTGTTTTAGAAGTCTCATGAGCTCGTTGAAGGTATTGAAGATCTTTGTTGAAGAAGAAACGGTAGGGTATCTTAGGTTTACCAGCAAATCCTTGCAGTGGTAGCGGTTTCGTCCAGTCAGTGAAGTATGGCTTGTCGGGTTTACCAGAATAGATGTCAAAGTTAGCCTCTGGATTAAGCCAGTCGAACTTGCCGGACATTGCACTTGCGATATTTTCCATATGGTACTCGAGTTCGACTTTGTTACCAGATCGTGATTTAAGGAAGTCAAAAGCTTCACGATTGACTCTCCTTAATTCTGCCTGTAGGATATACATAATCATAAACACGTATGGTTTGGTGATATGGATCGAATTAGTAGAAGAATTCTAGAGAGATGTTAGAGAGAGAAAGTAAGTTGGGAACCTTGAGAGAGAAATGAAAGTATTAGATTAAAATGTATGAGAAGATCCAACCCTCTCCACATGTGGAGAGGGGTATTTATACTTATTACATAACGCCCTTCTCTCGGGCTGTGGATCGGATATACAGTGGGTAAAGACCCGTCCGTCTTCCACGATGTTACTTAATCTAAATTACTACTAACTAACGATAAATACTACGAGCTACATAATGCTAAACCATACTCGGGGTGACCGAGTCTTTAAATATGAATAATTGAATTCCTAACAATCTCCCCCTAAGGGAGGTCACCCCGGATATTATACATTGAGTCCTAGCATTCTAATCTCTGACGATATCTTTGTAGCTCGTAGTCTCTGATTCTTCATTGTCTTAAACTTTGTGCTTCTAGCAGTGGACTCTTGATGACTTGTTCAATGTGTTGGATGACTTTGGCATTTCTTTGTGTTCATCATCCAAATGAGTATCTTCAAGTCATCATTGAGTAATAACGTCTCCATGTGATGTTGACAATGTTGTGTTGGCATGCTCACACTTTTCAGGATCACGATCTTTTTGCATCAGAGTTGTGGAAGCATCGTTGAGGCCCATTCAGTGATCATGATCTTAATGACTTTGATGTTGAAGTGTGAGCATGGGGTGATGGATCAGCATATTTTCTGCTATCAGCAACAATCGCCAAATGTTCCTGCATAAGACAGTTAGCAATAAAACGTCCGGTACTTACAGGTTCGGACTTAGAGATTGTTAATAGCATAGTGTGAAAACTTTCTCTAAACCTTACCAAGGCCGTTCCTAAATCGGATGCCCTCGAAAGGGCTTACACGATCTACCGAAGTAGATCAACGATTAGGTGAGTCACTGGAGATCACTCCACGACTGTAGACCGTTTTGAAACCGCCACGATCACTAAGCGTAATCCACAAGGAATTACCGAAGTGACCTGCTTTCAGGGCTGTTTGATGTTGACCCTGGCACGAGTTTCGATTCAATCACTGGGAACTACATAAGTAGATTCCCTCATAAATGTTCTGGCAGATTGCTAAGATCTGCGTAGGACTCATAATTTTACAGCTGGTGTCCTTAATGTTGAACAACCAGTGTAGAAGTATCAAGTGTTCCTATGAGATCTTTTGATACATCTCGTGGCTCTAGACTCGATAAGTGCATTATTTGGTCGTTGGAGACTGGAGCGGTGTCTCCTGTCTCAATATCAACATAGCTCGTAATGAGCAGTCGATAGATTATGCAGGGTTCCCCGTGAGAATGAAACAAGCTCTTTTGAGAGAACTTAAGTGGTTAGAAGGTTTAGTGCAGTGCGTCACTGGGTCCATGACGTCTTTTCTTCAATACCGGTGTCGCCTTAGCAACAACCAGTAGCATATGAATTGAACCCGATTTCTGCCCTAAGGTTGAATAATGGGAGGGCTATTTCTTTTCACCCTTTCTCATTTCATTTCTTTTTAATTCTTCAACCCCTTCTTTCCCCTTTCTCATTTATCTCCTTTTTTCCATAATCATCCCTAAGGACTTTCTAATTCTATCTATTTGGTATTGTCATTGGGTAGATCCCTCCGGCTCTAGCGGATCATAGGACGGTTTTTCCTAACCTTAGCCACCTTATAACTTCATGACTATCCTATGTTGCCATTGACCAAAACATTGAAAATTCTCTCAAGGTGTTTATGATTTTGAATCACATTTTATCATAATACATTTTGTGTACACTTTGAGAGTCTTTGTCATTTTCAAATGCTCCCCCTTAACATGTGCTCATAGGTTTTTGATAGAAATTTGCACATGTTGGGGTGATTTGCACTTTTTGAATTGATCCCCTCTTAATAGACATATACCCGAGGGACACGTCTACGTTGCTTAGTTAAAGGGATCCATTATCAGCTTTTAGATGATAACTAGCCCTAATAACTAACTTGTAGTTGTTAACATTCCTTAATAAGGAAGTTAGACCCGTCCAAGTATACATCTAGGAAGAGCTTCTCGAAATGGTACTTTCTACTTAGACCAGTCCTCTTCGAGACACGCTTACATCACTGGTAAAACCAGCTTGAAATTATTACCCGGCCAGGACTAGCCCTTTCGATTCATGACATTTAATGTTTCGTCAATTCGTTTGAGTCAATTCTGAGTCACGCTCTCATAAGATACCATCCATTTGTTTACCATTCAGCCATTTGCTCCCTCTCAATATGTGCATTGAAAAATCAAAGAATTTAGCACATATGGGAGAGCGTACATTTGAGTCCAAAAACATTTAGCCACTTGCTCCCCCTCAATATGTGCATTAATAAATCAAAGAGTTTAGCACATATGGGAGAGCGTACATTTGAGTCCAAAACCATTTAGACACTTGCTCCCCCTCAATATGTGCATTAATAAATCAAAGAGTTTAGCACATATGGGAGAGCGTATATATGAGACCAAAACATCACATTTTATATCAGATTTCATATTTAAATCACATTCTCTCCCCCGATCAAAAGATTTCAAATCATTTGATATTTTGTGATCCCAATTGATTTAAATGAGTTGTAGAAATATGGGAGAAAATGTGGTCAGATAACATGTACTGATTATGAGATGAACTGATCACTGCTGCTGGTGCACAAAGTTTTGAAAGGTGCATTAATTTTGAGCAAATACTCTCCCCCTCAATTAATGACCCGTTTTCTAGTTAAAGAGCTGTAGTCATTACATTGGGGTTCAAGTATTTGTGAAAATTTATGTCCCATTGCCACCTTGTGAACCACAAAATCTCTCTTGAAGAATCATAGATGAGAGAGATTTTGGGATGAAAGAAGACTTCTCTTCTTATANGCATTAATTTTGAGCAAATACTCTCCCCCTCAATTAATGACCCGTTTTCTAGTTAAAGAGCTGTAGTCATTACATTGGGGTTCAAGTATTTGTGAAAATTTATGTCCCATTGCCACCTTGTGAACCACAAAATCTCTCTTGAAGAATCATAGATGAGAGAGATTTTGGGATGAAAGAAGACTTCTCTTCTTATACTAGAAATGATGCACTGAAACACACAATATTTCGAGGAAACATGGATATAAAGTAATCCATGCCCGGGTGAACTTCACCCAGTAAGAGGAACAACCGTCTTTTTGGTGACATGTTTTCCCCATCTAGAGGTGCGGGTTGCTATCTGAAGTAATAGCAAGCCATCATTTTAAATCCGGGTTACAGTTTGAATTAACTGCAAGCCATAAAGACATGTTTTAACCATTTATTATAACTTCTGCTCGAGCTTCATTTAAAGTTCCGTGCCATTATTGAATGACATTTCTAGAACCGTAAATGTTATCGATAAACAAAAGACATGCCTAAAGAAGAACTATTTTTGGTATTTTTGTGTTTTTCAGATTTTTATGGTTTTTATAGGTTTTATATTTTTGTATTTTCTTTTTGGTTTTAAACTATATACAAGGATATGTGAAGCGAATCCATTACTCCCATTCTTTTCCTGAATACTTTTGAGTGATTCTGGTGTAAGACTCTTCATTCCAAGTCACCGTAGAATAAATTGAAATCGTTCTCTCGGAAGTGCTTTAATCAAGAAATCTGTCAGCTGATACTCAGTCCTCAAGAAGAATAGTTCCACCATACCTTTGGAGAATCCGTTTGCCAGCAAAAACTTTGACAGTGTATCGTACCATGCCCTAGGCGTCTGCTTTAGGCTATAGAGAGCCCATTTAGAAATGCAATTTTCACATCCATTTGATGGACCGTCATGTTCTGACTTGCAGTATTAGCGAGAAATATTTTGATGGATTCAATACAAACAACCAGAGCGAAAGATTCCTCAAAATCAATGCCTTCCTTTTGACGATATCCCTTAGCCACAGGCTTTGCCTGGTATTCAGAACGTCATCATGCTCATCAAGTTTCACTTTGAAGATCCACTTAAGAGCTATAATCATTGCATAGTCTGGAGGTGGTACCAATTCCCATACTTCAAGTTGGTAGAACTCATGAATTTCTTCTTGCATCGCATTAAACCAACAGTCTTCTGAGATAGCAATATTGAATTCTTTGGGCTTGACTTTGGATAGTACGGAATTGTAAAAGCACCACAAGACATAGGTGGCAAGTTGCCTTTGTGTAAACACCGGTCGAGAAGGATTTCCAATAATGTTGTCAAACGGATGATCATAGGTCCATTATCAGAGTTGCTCATGTGGTTGAGGGTAGGGAACTGATGTAGCCGTGTTAAGATCTCCTGAAGAAGATGCCTCAGATAAAGATTCAGGAGCAAATATGTTTTTGAACGGAGCATCATCAGAAGGAACAAATAGATTAACTTCAAAAGAATTGTGTACTGCAGTGCTTTGATGTACGGAAGGAGATTGAAGATTCGATGATGAAGGTGACTGACTTGCAGATGGTTCATCTTTGATCAATTGAGACAGAAATAGATGGACCTTTTGAATTGTTTGGAATGGGAGCTACAGCAACTGGTGGTACAGGAGTGTGAACAATTGGTGGCTCGAAGTATTGATCATATATCGGATCAAACAAACTCTTCAAATCCTCACTTGTAGGAGGTACATAAAGTGTTGCAGGCGTGGAATACTGTACAAGACCTGAACTAATTGGTCCAGGAGACAAAAGTTTAGTCGCGGGTCCTGAACTGATGTGTACAAGAGCCGTTTGCTCAGTCAGCTCATAGAATGTGTCATGAATGGTTTCCAAGATTTATCGGGTTCATTTGTTGTAGATTCGGTATCCCTTATGATCTGAGGCATAACCAACGAAGAATCCGATAACAGTTTTAGCTTTTAACCTTTCCAGATCTTGACTGTCATTTGTAGGGTAGCATAAAGCACCAAACACACGAAGAGAGGACATATCTGGTTTTCTATTGTGTACCAGCTCATATGGAGTTTTTGTTGTGGAGAGCATGTATCAAGGATCGGTTATGAGTGCAACTAGCTGTAGCAATTGCTTCCGCCCAAAGAAACATCGGTGCCTTGGAAAATGTTAGCATGGTTCGTGCAGCGTCCACAAGAGTACGATTTCATCCTTCAACAACACCGTTCTACTGAGGGGTGTGTGGAACACTTTTCTGCTGAGTGATGCCAATACTTTCATAGAATTGAGTGAGTTGTTTGTTAACAAACTCTGTTCCATTGTTTGTGCGGATGATTCTTGCGGTTTTGTTGAGTCTCACTTGCAATTGCTTGATCAGTTTGATGATAATCCCTTGAGTTTCATCTATGGTTCTCTAAAACTTCACCCATGTAAACCGAGAGTAGTAGTCAATGACAGCTAGAACGTATTACTTCCCTTTTATACTCTGCACACTCATTGGTCAGTATAGATCCATATGTACGGTGTGAAGAACTTCCATGATGGTGTTGACAGTATTGGGTTTGTAGGTATGCTTCTGGCTTTTGCCCAGTTGACAAGCCGAACAAAGATGATCTTTTTCAAACATTAATCTCGGCAGGCCTTGTTCAAGATACTAGCGAGCAATATCATTTATGGTACCAAAGTTCAAGTCATTTACACTTCGGTGCCATAGCCACGATTTGTTCTTTGAGACCCAAGATATCAAGCAAATAGGTGAGGGCCGCATCATGTCTTCAATAGAGATGGTGTACAAGTTAGTGCCACGACTGCCTTTTAGAAGATCAACACCATCCAATTTTCTAACAAAGCAAGTGTGTTTTCTGAAAGCCATTTCGAGATCGGAATCACAAAATTGTCCAATCATAGAACAAATTGTGACCAAGTCCTTTCTCGTAGTATACCATGAAGATTTACACTGTCACCAAAGACATAATCTCCATAACCCATAATTGCCCCAAAATGGTCGTTCCCAAATCTAACTGTCCCGATAAACTTATTCACGAAATTCTTGAGCCGAGAGCGATCCCCGGTCATATGTTATGAGCAGCCTGAGTCCAAATGTCAAAGGACGATTCGTACGACCTGCATTTGAAAACAGACGAAGCAAGAGAGTTTGGATTACCGGATCCCCAATTTAAGTTGGGTTCCAGTTGGTTAGTGCAAACAAATTCTGGAGCAACTGAGACCTTAGGTCCATTTGTTTCAATGGTGGAAAGTTCACTAATAGATGCAATGGGCCTAGTTAAAGGACATTGGGCCTCTAAAGGGAAAGTTCTACTAGTTGGCTTCCATTTCTTAATAGGCACTACTTTAGAGTTAGTTATCCTAGTTAAAGGGCACTGTAGTCCTAAAGTGAATTTTCTTCCAGTGGGCTTCCATTGATAACCAACACTGGCAAACAGTTTTTCGGTTGTTTTCCAAATTTGCTTAGTTCGTTTAGCTCTCCAAACTTTCTTAACTGGGGTTTTGTTGGAAGACTTAAAATATTTCTCAACACATTTATCATGATTAGCCAAAATTAAGCATTCATTACATGTTTTGCAAAGTGAATTAGGGCTTGAATTATGATCCTTTTTGCTCGAATCCGACTTATTGTTCCTCATGTGGTCTTCTACTTTCTCCTTAGGAACACTTTTAGCTAATTAAGTCTTATCATTCTTTATATTTCTCATAGGTTTTGACTTTCTAGCTTTAGTGTCACTATTAACTCCTCGAGAAGGACTGATAGGAACCTTAGTCTTTTTCACTTCCAGTTGTTGAACATGTTTTGATGTGTTGGGATCTAAAGTTTCCAAGGGTGCCTCAAAGGTTACATGCTTGTTCTTATTCATTGAGGATGATGCATTGAACCTATCATGCTTGTTGTCAATCTTAGGACATGTGCCAATTGCATATTCTAAGAATACCTGAGATCGTTTAGTGAGGAAGCAGGCATCTAGAATAGCACTATCCTGTGGTTTCACTATCCTATCCTCTTCTACAATCTTACGAAGCATGTCAATACTATCCTTAAGGTACGAGAGATAAGCATAGTGACCAGACCTATTGTTCCTAAGGGGAAGCGGGATATTCACAGCATCAACATCATATTTCTTACAAGCAGAAACCTTTAGAACAACATTATCATTAGTGATGATTGGCATTTTCCCTTTCACCTGAGTTTTTAGATTCTCAATTTCGTTTTGCAAAGAAGATATCGTTTCATTGGTTTTGTCATGTGTGATCTTGATTGAATCAAATAAATCTTTGTAATGTTGTTTAACTTTTGAATTTTCAGCTTGAAGCCAATCATTTTCATCTTTGAGCTTATTGATGGAATCTTGAAGTTGAAAATTACGAGAATCTATAGACTGAGGTTTATGGGTGCCCATCTCATCACTTTTGTTCGTTGTTTAAAAATGTGAAAAATGAGGGAAAACAAACTTGCAATAGATCTCAATTTTTTTATTTAATTTTTGGGAAAAAAAATTTGGCGGAGGGAAAAATGCTCTATGATCATGAATGACACTCTGATGTAATTGTATTGCACAAGATGTATTCTATAGCTGCTACTGATTCTTCATTAACTGCTTGTCAATTTCATGACAATGTCTGTTCCATTAAAATGTTTTCCAGAATCGTGTTGTTTGAGCTTTTGAGGGGGAGAATTTTAAAAATGCATGAAAAAATTCAAAACGATGATCGATGATCAA